>SNQJ01S0032665.1:98046-109264 GCA_010110895.2 Picea sitchensis
ACTGAGTTTCTTCTCCTTTGGACCTTTTAGGTGTATGACTGGTCTTGGGTCTTTTCCTGTAAACTTGGAAGTCTTCTGCTGAGACTTCTGTGATTGAGGGAGATACTTATGTTCTAGGTCTCTTCTCTATTGGTACTTGTGGAATGCGTGTTTGTGAAATGCTGGTAGGTGAAGGTTGTTGTTCAATTTCTATCAGAGGTTTTTCCTCCCACTTTGTCTGGTTCATGAATTTATCAACTTATGGTTTAGGCACATGAGAATAAGGAGAAAACCTGTTATTTAACCTAGTTTATGTAATGACGCCAATGGTGTCATAGTGCCATGGAAAACTGAGACTTAACTTCATTTCCTTTAACATCTTATCGGCCTCTTCCCCTGCAGCTCGGTTGTTGCAAATAAAATAACCTATCTGTCCCTTGATCCTCAACTATTGCTTCTTTTTGAAAGCCACAAAGTGAATATCATTGGAGTTTATCATCTGTCAAATGTATTCCAGGGAGAAAATCATGACAGGAAAATACTTGGGCATCTTGTATGGGGTCAATTCACATACGTAGACCCTGATCTATGTATGATCTTGGTACAGGTACCAGTCCCCTGTTTTAGCTAGGTCTGACAAATGTATAATCCTTTGAATTTCTTCATTTATCCTGGGTTATGTTCTTCCACTAAGAATTCTTAGCACTGGGTGGTAAAATTGGTCGATGAACTACTTGAAATTGAACTAAGATGAGTTCTTTCTCACTAATGATGTCCAGGATGTGACAGGTTGTGGATTACCATCTTGGTCTAGCTTCTGCAGGGAGAAGGAGAACTTCACTACTTGGAAAAATATGAACATGTATGCCAATATCGAAGAATGCCTGAACATGCCCTCTGCAGAAAATGTGAAGAGTTGTTCGTGGATGTTTTCAGCCAGAAACTGGCTATAGTTGACCTATGTAGTAGCCTTCTTTTTGGTGGAAATATGGATATAAATCCCAGGATGGGTTCATCTTCGCACTTGTTTTAATAGTATCCTAGGAGGAAACACAGGGAATAAATGATATGGTTCCCTTTTTCTGAGAAAAGCGATGAATGGTCCAAGGGATTCATCTTGGGTAATTGAGCATTTTCAGGGAGGAAGATCTCAAAGATTTGATCTCTCTATGGGAACGAAAGCTTCTGGTACATTTCGGTCAGAATCTTGATGGAAAAAGGGGAAAGGAAGTCCACTCTGGGTATTTGCATTATCTGGTCTATTGTTTTTGGGGTAATGGTCAAAATATTTTCACCAGATGAAGAAACAATGGTTCTTTGGCTAGGGAGATAGCGTGTCTGTCATTTTATAGTGAACTCGGGGAAATGGTATGTCTGAGGGAAGAGGTACAGTGGGATATTGGACTCCTAGAGTCTGATCTTGTCACTCTGGTCCATAAACATGTATGTGAGCCAGAAGTGAAATTTGAAGAAGTCGAATTCACACTTTGCCTCTGTAATTAAGTATTCTTTATCAACCAACGTTATTTGATCCAGGTAAACAGGAGGAGGGAGGAAAGTATTTTCTTCGATCTTTTAGGATTTGGATTTGGCCACCATTGATCGGATTGATACCTACAAATTGGAAAAAGATGTTAACTATGTTTACCAGGCTTCAATGATGGTCGTTGACTGAAATTTTGATGGAAATTGTCTCAAGATTGGGAATGGTGTCTTCGGTTGCGTCTGGTTCATGAACAATGCAAGAATGGTGAAAAATCAGGATTAAGTGGTTGAACAGGTGTCCGTTATGGAGAGAATGATGGATCAGATGGTTAACGATCATGACGACTACATTGATTGGCCGACCGATCATATCGAAAGTGAGGTGGAGGGCATTGAAAGGCTAATGGATAGATGGAGGTAACGTGGAGGACAGTGACTGGATAACAGGTGGACGGGATGTGACAGGCGACAAGTGAGTGGAGCATGACGTGTAGGTAGATAAATGGAGTGTGGCGGTGGAGTGCGGAAGTGGTATGGAAGGGTGGTTTGGAGGATTTCTACGAGCGAGGGGGTAGGCGGTAATTGGTAAAGAGTGGGGGGGGTCTGAGTTAACAAGAATGTGCCATGTTAGGAGGGGCCTGCTCGAGAAATACCACTTGCTTAGACCCCCCTCCATCGTTAAAGGAAAAATGGCCGGGGGGGTATGATATCCATTGATAGTCGTAGATCTTAGGGAACGTTGATGGACCATTGAGATTAGCGTGTTGTCATGTTTACGGGAAGAATGGGCTTGTCATTAATGGAAAGAACAACAGTGAACCAAACCTTGAGATAATAGAAGAAGAGAAAGCTCAGAAGAGATAGCGGTTTCCAGAACTGCAGACGAGGTCCAAGAAACAGACTCGCAGGTGGGGCAAAGGTCGAGACCCATGAACACTTAGAAAACTTTATAATTTGGAGAGATCAGAAGCTCAGGCGGAAGAGAGACATTGGTCGTTGGATCACTGATCCAGAGGACCAACAACCGTCAGATTGAATTAATGGAAGGATAGGATAAGCAGGGAAAAACAATTGAGAATTCGATTATCCGAATTTCCGTCAGTCGTCGGATTGATTTAAGTGGAAGGACAGGATAAGAAAGAGTCATTGATCTAATATCTTTATCAACAAACAATATTCATTTCAGGCCTAAATATGTGAGGAGGTTTGCGCTCCGGAGAAATCACTTTGAGAGTTTCAGTTTGAGATATGAAATCCTTGAAGTCCGAAGAGTCGAAGAGCCAGAGTAAACGTTAGTTGTCAAATCATTTTAAAGTGGAAGGACATGATAAGCTAGAAAATCAACATAACAGAAAGATCGAGTCGTCAATCTAATAACATGATCGACAAATAACATTTAGTTCGGGTCTAAAAGTTACGAGGAGGTTACTATTTGGGGATTCTCACTTTGAAAGAATTGGAGACTTCAAAAGTTGAAATACCCGAAGTCTCGAAGTGAATCAGGATCCACGTCAGCAAGGACACATGGCACAATCAGAAAATGACAAGTGTCAAGTTGATTCATCATTTCAGGTACGTACAAATCACAAATCCGAGTGACACATGGCATCTACTAGGCTCATGACACGTCATCAAGTGACATAAGTAAGTGATGTCACTCTGGGAATCTTACTTCGGGATATTTACCACCAGCACTTGCCCAAAGTTCCAAAGTCCCAAAGTGGTTTGGGTTCGTCCATCATCGAGGAGGAAAGGTGGTGTGAGATACACAACTTCAGAAGTTTGTGGATGTGGAGATTGTGAAAAATGTTGAAGACAAATCTCAACCATTGATTGTCAAGGAGACTATGTGTCAGTTGATCTAAGATTTCATAGAAATCACACTTCAAGGATTTCCAGTTGATACTTGAGAATTCTGAAGCCTCGAGATGTGAAAGGATCGTGACCGTTGATCCGAAAGGGACATGCGTTAGTGGATTGTAAGCTCCAGGAAAAAGAAAAGGAAGGTTGAAAGGTTGGAAAGTTGAGATTTCTGAACCCTGAATACCTAAAGGGATCATGACCATTGATCCGAAAGGGACATGCATCAGTGTATTTTCATCTTTGAGAAAAAGCAAAGGAAGTTTGAAAGGTTGGAAAGTTGATATTTTCGAACCTCGAAAACACGAAGGGATTGTGATTGTTGATTCGAGAAGACCACGTGTCGTTAGATCGTGGACTCCGGGTGAAATGCTCTGAGATAAAGAGAAGTTTGAGAATCGAGACTCTCGAAGCCTGAAAGGAAAAATCAATCTCGTCCATTGGTTTGAAGGGCCACATGTCACTTGGTCGTTGAGACTAAGGATCACACATGGATAAAGGTAAGAAGGCAGGAAAAGAGAATAGATCAGAGTTGTTGATCAAGGGAATCTGTCAGAGACCACGAGATCGATGATCACGCCTGATTGTGGGATCATAAGTTGCTCGAAATTTTATTTTCTGAGGGTAGGCCAAAATTGAAACCAAAGTATTGGAGAAGGGGTACATGGAAGCTAGAGGTAGATTGC
Source organism: Picea sitchensis (assembly GCA_010110895.2). NCBI lineage: Eukaryota > Viridiplantae > Streptophyta > Pinopsida > Pinales > Pinaceae > Picea > Picea sitchensis. The sequence continues at coordinate 102,057 of SNQJ01S0032665.1, forward strand.
GGGGAGAAAAGTGATTAATCCCAAACCATTGTTTGACGCTCCCGCAATCGTTCACTTATGCAAGGATGTAGCCCAAGGTCACATACAATAGGGGGATAACAAGAAGAGAGCTTGCACCTGCAATCACCTAGTCATGTGAAGTTAATCGCCCAAGGTCATAATGGAAAATAGGGAGATAGTTCTTGCGAGACCAAGAACGCAAAGCACCTTTTGAATAGGCATGTGGTCACCGCCATAGGTCACATGAAGGAAGGGACTTAGAAGCCAAAGAAGCCAAAAATGACTGGCTGTAACTGCCAGAGAAGATGAAGAATTTTGATTGACAGAGAAGCAAAAGATTCTCAGGATAACTACTAGAGAAGCCAAAGAACCTTGAATAACGGCCTGAGAATATGAAGAGTTTGTATGATGATCAGGAAGATGACTCGGCGTGTAAAAGACATGTGTAATAGAGAAGAGACAGTGTATCTCTCACAGAGTGATTCATGTGGGTAGGATGAGATGTAGTGCATAATCTGAAGGGGATATCTTTGGCATAGTGAAGAGGATGCAGAGGCCACATATAGCATAAAAGGAAGAAGAGAAGCTAAACAAGAAGTATTGTTGAGCGCAGGAGGAAAAGAGAAGAGCATAGAAGATGAATGATGAAGAAGCACAACAGAGTATATAAGATGAACAAGGTAGAGGAGACATGGATCTGTAACAAACCATATCAGAGATAGAGAAAGCAAGTAAAGTTTTGTAAGATTCATTCACGGTGGTAGGGTGGTGCTAGGGAGGATTGCAGTCCTCTAAATTCTAGTTGGTGCTAGAAGATATTGTGGGAGTTGGTGCTAGAGAAATCTGAGAGTTGGTTCTCTTTGGAAGTTTTATATTTCTATCAGAGGTTGTAGCCTCATATTTGATTTGGACCTCAAAGACTGTGATGTACATGAAAGTTGGATCTTGATTGACATGCTAAGAAGAACAGGTTTTTACCCTTTATGGGTTTCCTCAGGAAAATCAGTGATTCTGTGTATTCTGTGTGATTGATCATTGTATATCTATACATGTTCAGTTATCAACAACACATTAAATAATAATCTAGAAAGAATAAAAAAAAAACAGGAAAAATTTCAAGCTTATATACATAACTAATTCACCCCCCCTCTTAGTTATATTTCCAACAATTGGTATCAGAGCTAGTGCCTTTTATCAAAGGTAGATCCATAAGCTTGAACATGACTAGTCATGATGGAATTTCAACTAATAGGGCCCCTTTGTTTGATGGAAAAAACGTTTCCTTTTGGAAAATAAGAATGAGAACACATTTAATGTCTTTGGGTGATGATGTTTGGGATTTCGTTGAAACGGGATATGTGAAGCCTGTAGTCTTGGCCTCAAAAGATGATAAGTTGGAGTTTAGCTTTAATGAAAAAGCAATGAATGCCATCCTCAGTGGACTTGTTGAAGTCGAGTTTTTCAAAGTCATGCACTATGATTCAAAAAAATTTATGTGGGACAAGATGATAAGTAGTTATGAAGGTAAGGAAAAGGTGAAAGATGCAAAACTTCAGACTCACAGACTGAAATTTGAGCAGTTAAAGATGGATGAAGATGAAACTATCAGTAAGTACTTCTTATGTATAGAAGAAATTTTCAACACTATGAAAGGCCTAGGTGAAATGATAGATGGATCTTTTCTAGTCTAGAAAATATTAAGATCTCTTCCTGATAGATTTAACTCAAAGGTGTTTGTTATAGAGGAAATAACTAATCTCAAAATGTTGACACTAGATAAACTTATTGGAAACCTAACTGCTTATGAAATGAGAATCACAAAAGGTAAATCCACTACAAGAGATGCATATTTTAAAGTAGAGAAAAAAATAGACTCTGATATAGATTAGATTGAAGTAAATTTTGTGAGAATACTAAAGAAAGGATTAGGTAAATACAAAGGTAAACTTCCCTTCAAATGTTTCAACTATGGTAAGATAGGTCGTTTTTCATCTAAGTGTCCTCACAAAAGAAATGTAACAACCCTAGTTGAATATATGCTTAGGGATTATTAAGTAAAAATTAATTAGGTAATTAATTGTCCTAACATGGTTTTAACTAAACAAAGATTGGCATAATAATATTAATTAAATATTAATTTATTAATTAATTGTTATAAATTTGATTAATTAATTAATTAATTAATTACCTATTACATTCAATGACATGGGTAATAAATTTAAGAGGGTTAATAAATTTAATTGTTTAATTAAATGATTTACGTATACGGAGGGGATAAGAAACATTAAATATAAGGATAAGAAACATTAAATAATAGGATAAGACATTAACTAAGAGGATAAGATAATGAATGTATGGATAAGGAAATTAATGAGGAGGAAAGGGTCAGTGAAGGGGGGATATGACGGGAGGAGTCTTACGGGAATAAGGCATTTTTTTTGGGAGGAGGAAGAATTATTGGAAGGGGGGGGAAAGACTGTAGGTTGGAGGTGATTATTTTTCTGGTGTGAGGAGTTTGTTTGAGGGTTTTTGGTGAGCCAGAGCATGGGGGAACTGGTTTGCTAGGGGTTTTGGGCACGGGGGCTAGGATATCCATACAGTATCCTGGAGCTAGGAAGCCGGACAGGCTGCTCCTAGCTGGCAGGGAGGAAACACGGTTTGGGCAGAGTTGGTCAGTGCATCAGGCAACAACAAAGCAGCAGGCTGGACAAGCGGGTCAACGGAGAAATTAGCATCAGGAAGAGGTAAATTTGTATTATTCTGTTAAGTAATTCTTATTCTGTTATGAAATTGTTGTTCATTAATTAATTTAACATGCATATATGCTGAACTAAAAGAAATTACTGAGTTTTCTATGTAGAAGTAGAAGTTTACTGTTTCAATTTATGGATTTAAGAGAATTAAATTAATACGGTCTCTACACATGGTATTAGAGCTTCAATTTGAAGCACTGGAGCCTTAAGGGCCTACCTACCCACCTACCCAATTTAGAAATGGAATTGTACCCACCCAGAAATAAGATAAAATTAGATAAATCTGGGCCTGAGGGCCAAGTTCCAACTCCAAGTTCCAGCGCCACCTCCACCTAACCTACAAGCCAAGTATACATTTTGATTTTAGTATATACACAAATCTATATATAATATATAAACAATATGCCTGGAAAACGAAATTGGTTTAATATTATATGTATTTAAAGTGTTAAATAAATTTTGGCACTTAGCTCAATTAAACAAACAATATATATATACATATATATAAAAAAAAAAGAGAGAGAAAGTGTAAGTTGTAGGAAGAGTAGATAAATAATATATATATATAAAATAATACTCTTGTTTGACGCCGATGATGCTGGAACTGCCAAAAATCTTTACTTCTGGAGAAGAAATATGGAAATACACCAAGCCTGGAGCAGATTCACACTGTGCCGATGGGTTGCTTTGTAGTTTTCTGCAATTTGGTAGAGGTCTCTTTGAACCAACCTTGTTGAGAAAACTTTGGCCCCAACCATGTGCCCAAGATCGAATTCTATGCAACACACATTCATAGAACACTTATCAAGCATCGACGACACCAAATTCAAATAAAATGACAACACAGCTAGAAGCCCGAATCCAAGTCACAACACTCACAACTCCAGACACCAGGAAGCGTACACATTCCAAATGCCAAGGGAGAGCCCACAATGGGCATCCTTTGCAAATCCCAGCCCAGCGTGAGCATAGCCAGGTTGCACATATCCCAATGCACCATGCCACGAACGACTACCAGCTTGGGGGCACTTCCTTCGAGTGCGTTTAGTTGAGGTTTGAACTGGGGGCGTTGAGTACGGCCCGAAACCAGCTCGTCCACTTACCTTCACCGACCCTACCAAAGAATTTGACTACCAAATCAAGATTAGAACTCAAACCCAGAAGATCGGCGAACTGCACTTACCCAAATATGGGTTAGCAGTATTGTATGACCTATAAATTTTTAACTCGAAGCTCAAAGCTGACTGACAAATAGAAAATTTCAAATAAAAGTTCTCGGGCCGCACAACCAACATCATGCATGAATTCTAATCCAAAAAGTTCCATAAACTCAACTGTTTGAGAATCTGAAAATATAAACAGAAATAAATAACATAGCGGGAAACTATAAATTTCAAATCCAAGTGAAGAATTAGGCAAACCCAAACCCAAAACTGCTGAAAACAAATTCAGACTCATGCTACATAAGTCATCCGCATTTACCTGAAAAAGGGTTGGCAATACAACATTACATTGCAAACTTGATCTTAAAGCTCAAAGCCCACAAACAAATAGATAACAAGAATTCGAAAAAATAGCACACAAGCCAATAGAAAATATGAACTCAGAAATCTAAGCCCACACACCCATGGAAGTGAATGAATTCTATTCCAAATTCAGTTAAACAAAAGCTCTAAAATTACTACCGCTTGAACATCTTAAGAAAACTGAAAGAGGATGATAAAATGCTGGACCGCATAGGATTAGGTCTCTCTTTCGATCGATCATGTTATTGTGCCCGCATGCATGGCTTCAAAGTAATCTACAATGAGCGAGCCTCAAGGTCTATATAAGATCCCAACGCAAGCACCGGAGCCATGCACCAAGCCATGGGGAGGAGCTGCAAGAGCCAAGCTGCAAACCATACACTTAGAGTCGAGCGTGGAGCCACCGAGGGAGGAGCCTCCAACCATCACCATAACTCCATCGCAGTTGCAGATGTTACACATTATTTTCGTCATCCTTATGATCCTTAATGATGTAAACCTATATGTTTCCTTCAGAGGGGTCAATGGCCTGAGTTCCTGAAGAGAGAAGGGAGAAGAACTTTTCATGAGAAAAGAAGTTGCATTTTCCCTTGTAAAAACCCTTTTAAAAAGGAAGTCCGCAAGTTGTTATATAGGTAGGGTGCGAGAATGCCTGATTCTCACAGGTTTCACCATAGCTAGGGTGTGAGATGTTCGCAGGTTGCTCTATAGGCAGGGTGCGATAATGCCTACACGTGGGAAAAACAAGCATTTTCTCGAATCTTCTAGAAGGAGAAACTTCTATGGTGATGTGGCATCCGAATGGTTTGGATCTTACTCGCTTTCATGATTTAGTGGGATCATCCTAACCTCCTTACCTTATCCTCTTAAACTTATAAAAGGAGAGGATTTCTCATGGAGAAAGTTAGCTTTGGTTAGCTTGGAGCTTTTGGAATTGGATAAGATGGATTTGGCTTGGAATTGTCAGCTTGGTTGGAGTGTCTTTGAGTTTTGCTTTCGTCAAGATAGATTGTGAGTAGTATCAGATCTATGCTCTCAGAATTCTTGGAGTAGAAGTGTGTGGGGAATGAAGGACAGTTGGAAGGGACCTTACGACATCAAGGCCATGGTTGTAATCTATATTTCACATTTAATATGATACAGTAATATGATTATTTCCTATAAAGCTGCTTGTGTTTTATTGTATGATTCCTTGATCACATACATAGGTTTATATTGAGTTTATGCTATTGCTATCACTTCGGTTGGTTGCGTTCTTTTGCAGGATCATCATTGTATGAGCATTGAAATGGAGATAGGATGGTGATGGCGAGAGGAAGCGACATTTAAATGGTATGTCACCCATCCCTCTTTAGTTAGTAAATTCAATATTTAAAACTTAAGGAAAGCGTCATGTTCTAGTGTGTTTTTTTCTAGATCTAGGTGGATCTAGGGAGATCAGTTAGTGTCTGCACCTACCAATTAGTTTGATAACAAAATTGGTGACTCCACTGGGGAACGGATTGTTTCCTAGTTAGTCTAGCTTCCCTTGCTTTGATTGCTTGTTTTCTGGTCTCTGAGTCTGTGGGAGATCCATCCAGACTCTCTGGATCTGAACGTTCACTCAAATTTATCGCTTTTTCAATTTTTTTCTTGTTTATAGGCATTCTCACATTGCACCCTTTAGTGGCCTGTGAGAATCATTGATGTTCGCACCCTACTGTTCAGTTAGGTGCAAACTTATCCACCCTACCAATGTCTAGCCTGCGAGAATACCAAATTCTCGCACTGCACTCTATTGCTAGGCTATGAACTTGTTTGTAAATGTTTTTGGATTGGGTCTTGTCATATTTTGATGACCCAGTTTTTCTTTGATCAGCTGGATTGAACTTTTGGACCCTATATTGATTTGTTTACAGTCTGCTTGACATTCTTTGAGTTTCTTTTAGCCATCTTTTCTTTGTTTGGTTTTGAAGGATTAGTCGTTTGCTTTGAGTGTCTTTCAATTACAAAGCATGTGTTTTCTTTATAATTGTTTGGGGAAAGATCAGATTTCTTCTTAATAGTTCGCTTTAAAAGAAAACTTTTAGTTTGGGTTTCTTTGTTTTAAGAAAGTTCATTATTTATTTTAGTGAAAATTTTGAAACAAAAAGATTTAATTTCTTTCTTTATATTAGATTGGGGGCACCCTTGCATTTGAAGTAGCGAAATTGCATGATTCTTGGCATTTTTTATCTTAAATTATGAATTTAATATATGGGGGGGGGGGCATGAATCGTGCATTGGTGTTCAATACCTTTTTCTCATTTCTTGAGAATCTTGATATTGATGAGTTTAATATATTTTGGGACATCGTGCATATGGGAATGATAAATGTTTCCTCCTTCTCATAGCATAGCTTTCATTGAAATGAAAAAATTGCATCTTCATCTCTTTGCATAACATTCGAGTCGGTCGAAACACCATATTGTCCATGCCATTTTCCTTTTGAGTAACAACAACCATAAAATAAAGTGCTTATAAAAATTGATTAGACATTTTTATATTTTTTGGTAGAAAACCTACATTAGATTAGTTGTAGGGCTTTGGAATAGGTGAGAAAGATAACTTTCCAAAGCTGAAAACAAACATAGAATCTTGAGTTAGGGAGCAGTTAAATACACTTATTACATTTTGTCCTGGGAAGCCCTTCTAACACAAGGATCAATCATGAGGTCACATTGAGACTAGCATAGTTACTCACCCTGCTTTGTTGGTCTTGGTGTAGAGATTACGTGTATTATGGGGGTCGCTTGAGAGGTATACCCACAATGATGAGTGGAATCCTTTCAAGTTGATTTCGGGCTAGATACCCTACCCTTGCACGTGGATCGGACTGTCGACTGTCCCCCCAGGATTTATTGTTGTCAGTGGTAACCCTAGTGGCCTATCTCTTTAGGGTCTTTACACA
>SNQJ01S0032665.1:118826-145697 GCA_010110895.2 Picea sitchensis
CCCCCCCCCCGCTCAGTTATATTTCCAACATAGCACGCCTTTTAGCACAAAGCGCCAAACATAATATATTGCCACGAAACTTAGGATAGATCCTTTTTATGGGTTTTTCGTTGCTCCACTTCCTTCATTTTTGTCACCAAGGGGTCAAAATACAACACTTTAACTCAAATCAAAGGATTTAACCAACTTTACATCAATCTTATTGAAATGAAAAAATACTAACCTATATCATACTCTAATCACCTAGAAAAATTAACCCATATTAGACTGTTGGGATAAAGAATTACTCTAACCTAGGACATTTGACCAATTTTAAACTATTTGATCAAACTTATTCACTAACCTATATAACGTTGGCTGAGATTACATTGTTTATCCGAGTTTATTCACTACCCTGTCTGCATAAATTCAAAGGACATGACCATGATTAGACAGTATGAATCAAACCATTCTTATTGCATGGGGTTTTACCATTTTTCTTTTAATACCCTCTTTTATTCTTTTCTATTTTTTATTCTTTATTTCTTTTTCTTTTCTTTTTCTTTTTCTTTTCTTTTTCTTTTTCTTTTTCTTTCTTTTATTTTTCTTTCTTTTTCTTTTTCTTTCCTTTTCTTTTTCTTTATTTTGTAAATCATTTGCAGAATAAAATATTATTTACAAAAAAAATACCACTAGAGGAAAATATTTATAGTCATCGGTTGATCATATGAAACATAGGGTTATAACAGTGGGTCCACCTGGGGATGGTGCTCTCCTTGTGAGGTGCCAATAACCTGTTACCTTATGTTTTGGAAATTTCTCTCCAGTGCTTCGTGTGCAACTTGATTTGTTTTATTTTGTCAATAAATATAGTGATATTGGTCAGTGGCTTAGGGCCTTCTCTTCGGGCTTCAACCACTTGATAAAAAACACCCACAAATAACATGAAAAATAAAAATGGTTTGTACAATGAGGTGAATGGTCAACAATTTTTATTCCGGTGGAACATAATGCTTGAGCATCCTGCCATTGATAGGTCCTCCTGGAAGATCTGCTCCTTCGATTTCCTTGAGTAAGAATGCATTGTTCCCTATATAATCCTGGATTATGTAAGGGAATTTCCATATGAAATTTCTATATTATGCGACTTCATGCACCAGCTTTGTCTTCATTTCTGGAATCTCATTTCAGTACTAGATCACCCAATTTGAAATCATCTTCTTTGGTTCTTTTGTCAAAAATATTCTTGATGTTTTCTTGAGTTACCTAGGTCTGGTTATATACCTCCTCTATGGACTGTTGTAGTTGGATCATATGATTCATTCTCCTTTAGGTGTCATTAAGGCTCTTCACGTACTTCTTGTAACAATTTCATAAGGACTCCCAAAGAAGTGGGAAAACTACATCGATTGGGATACCAACCTCATATGGGGATATATAGTGCTTTGGTTACAACGCAACCATTAGAAATTGAATGGACCAAATTGTTGATGTACTTCTTGTAACAATTTCATAACAAGGACTCCCAAAGAAGTGGGGAAAACTACATCAGTGCCAGATACCAACTCATATGGGGATATACCAATTGATCTTTTTGTGGTTAACCTGTCAGCCCAAAGTGAATGGACCAAATTGTTGTGCTGAGATTTCTTATTTCCTTGCAACATATTTTGAATGATATTTACCAAATTTTTATTGGAGGACTCAATCAGTCCATTTGCCTGAGGGCAATAGGAGGTGGAGTGTCCCAAAGTAATCTGGTACTTGCTACAAAATTCAATTAGATTTTTTGATCTGAAAGCTACTACATTATCAGTTATAATATCTCTAGGGCAACCAAAACGAAAGAGAATGTTATTTTCTAGAAATTTAATGATTACAACATATGTGGCCTGTCGGGAAGGTACAACTTCAATCCACTTTGTAAAGTAGATTGTAGATGTGAGGATCCACTTATGTTGTCTTGAGGAAGGTGGGTGGATCTCGCCAATAAAGTCTAAACCCCATTGTTGGAGTGGAACTTCAACCGAAATAGGTTTCAGAGGCAAAGGAAAAAGTTTCCTTTTACCTTCAAAGACATGGCACTTGTGACAGGAGGTGACCTTTTTATGCACATCTGCAAACAAGGTGGGCCAGTAAAAACCAACTCTGAGGATCTTGTTAGCGTAGTCTTCCAACTCATATGCCCGCCACAATCTCCTTCATGGAAATCCTGCAATGCCTTGTCAACTTCATCCTTTAATAAACAATTACGAAAAATGCCTTCCGCATCTTTCCAATATAGATTTCCATCCAGAATATAATATTTCAATGCTTTAAGTTTTAGGAATCTAGCTTTAAGTTTTAGGAATCTATCTTTAGTCTTAGTTAGACCAGGAGGAGCTTCTAAATTATGCAAGACAAAGATGAGGTCTACATACCAGGGAGAATTTGAGAACACCTCTCTGACGTGTGGAGCCGCATGCTCTTCATGTTCATCAACTGCAGCGAAGAAGTTTATGTCCAAGTCATGAAAATTTCCTTCAGCCATTAGTTTGGCTAAAACTTGACCCTTGATGAGTTTAGCTGGTTTAATTTCTATGTCATATTCAAGGATCATTGCAATCCATTTCTCTATCCTGCCATCTGGGTTATCCTGAGTCACAATATCCTTCAAAACTGCATTAAGAACATAAGCAACAATATGAGAATGAATAATATAAACTCTAAAATCTTTTATTTATTTTACCAGGGAAAAAACCCGTTTCTCCATTATATTGTAGTTCAATGCAACGTCTCTCGAGGACTTGCTAAAAGTGTCTATGGGTTGTTCATGCCCTTCACTAATAAATAGAATTCTTTAGTGTAATGTGGACTGATGAAGACTGGGGCTTGGGTAAGTGCATGTTTTACTTTCTCAAAGTATTGTTTAGATTCGGTGTTCCACTTTTTTTTTTGGTCCTTTTTAAGCATATTTGTAATGTTCCTGAGGATTTCTACCAAATTGGGTATGAATCTTCTCAGAAAAATTATTTTACCAATGAAGGATTGCAATTCCTTGATGTTTCTGGGATGCTCTAACTTTTGTATGGCCACAATTCTGCTGGGGTCTATCTTGATTCCATGTTTAGAGATTATATGCCCTATCATCTTGCCTTCTATTAAACCAAAAAGATTTTTCTTGGGATTTAATGAGATCCCAAACCTTTTGCACTTTTCAAACACTCGTCTGAGGTTCTTTAAATGCTCCTCATCTGATTTTGAGTAGATAGTAACATCATCTAAGTATGTGAATATAAACCTACCAAGATCATCCACAAAGGCAATGTCGATTTCTCTTTGGAAAGTAGCACCAGCATTCATCAAACCAAAGGGCATTTTCACATACATGAAGGTTTCTAAGGGTGTGGTGAATGTTGTCTTTTCTTGGTCATCCGGGTGGACAAGAACTTGGTTATAGACAGAAAAAACATCTAGTAAAGAGATCATACTGGCTCAAACTACTTTATGTAAGAGGTGATCCATTTTAGGCAGAGGGTAGTTTTCTTTGAGGGAGACTTTGTTGAGATTCCGAAAATCAATGCAGAGCTTGGTTTCTCCAGTTTTCTTTCTAGTAGGAACAAGATTAGAAACCCATTTTTAAAATCTCAAAGGAACTATTATTTTTGCATCATACATCTTTTTAATCTCTTTTTCTATCAGGGGTAGTAACTTTGGATTGATTCTCCTCAGTTTTTTCCTGAAAGTTTTATGTTCTTCTTTTATTTAGATTTTATGTTGTATGATACTAGTATCATAAAACTTAAAATCTTCATAACTCCAAGCAAAGACATCTACAAATTCTTTCCATAGATCAATATATTTATGTTTTTTCTCTGGAGGTAAATATTTGGATAGCTTGATCATTTTTGGTTTTTCATCTATTCCTATATTACATTCCTCAACCTCTCTCCCAGTGGGTTCTATTTCACTTTTCAGAGAATTTTGACACTACTACGATTCCCCCCTTCCTCTGATGGTCTGTTATTACAATCCCTTTTAAAAAAAATCTACAACTCTCCTATTGTTACAACAATTTCAGTAGAAAGAAACATTGATGTATTTCGGCTATATGTATGATCCTAACCTCACACATCAAGGGGCATTTGTTATCACCAAAACATTGCTCATAAAAATAAAGACAATGGATGAAAAAACCAAGCACAACATACTAACAATAATTATGGAAGGATCACATTAAATTTGGAAAGATACCCACAAAACTATATAAAATGGTTTCGAAGCTCTCTGTGTATTCATCAAAATCAACATTCACATATGCACGAGCTAACATGGCATACAATGCGCACAATGCATGAAGTGTGTGACTGACGGTCGAAAAAAATGCATGGATGTGGAAAAGACAAATTGATGATTTTGTTTGGGCCTCATCGACTTTTGGGATGGAGTGGATCTCCCCCATACCCAAAATCACCCCCAAATTTCATATTGGGATCACTGAAGGGGATGGGAGGTACCTTCAAAGACCTCCCATTCCCACTTGTAACTAGTTGAGAAATATCTTTCCATCCTCCTATAAACAGATCATCATTATATGAAAAAAACAAGAAAGATCCATAGCATTGTTATGTTGTTCAAATTCTCTTGGAGAAATCCATCTTTCCCTTGAGCCATAATTTTGAGAAAGTGTAGAATTGAACAAGATTTACACCTATTGTGAAGCTAATCCTTGGGTATTTTTCACCATTGTAGAATCACCATTGGAGAGTGATAGCTCTATATTTTGATGGATCAAAGGACCCTCCCTTAGGAGGAACAGGGGATTCATTTTCCCATATTTATCCTATTGGTGTACTCAATTTGAAGATTTAGTTCTATTGGGTAACCATTCCATGTGTTCAATTTCATGCATCACTTTTTTATGTTAGTTTAGTTTGTTTCTTAATCTTAGTTGTTATTATCTTGCTTTGTGTTTTATTTTCTAACTTCCAGGCCCACTAACTTGCTAACCATCTTTTTGTTCTGCCTTGTTAGCTTACCAGGGTATTTAAGGGACTCTCTTTTTCTCACTCTTGTCATAAAATAACCCAAACATAAGGTATCTATTATCAATAATGAATGGTCTTAATGCCACTCATCATTTGTGTGCATGTAATTCAATGTGTGAAAAATTAATATGATACCATGTCTAATTTTAATGTGAAAACCAAGTAGTATATTTAACCATGCCATGGTGACTTCTTTCCCTCTTCTCAAAATTAAATCATCCCTATTTCTTTCCTATGGTGTTGCCAATTCTCTCAACTATTCAAGAAATATATCTTCATGGTTTCAAAACCATAGATATACACGTCTTATCATTTTTATCTAGCACCATGGTGTCTACTTTCCCATAAAAAGATATCAAAGATGTTGGCTTCCACTCATGATGGACAAGAGAATCATATTCCACAATAATTGGCTTTGGATATTCAAGTTTTTTACAAGAATAACATGATAAAATAGCTATGGATCTATTTGTATTCATGATCATCACCAAGGATACTCTTCAGTTAACATTATTATTTTCCATTATTAAATACAATAATTAGTTATATATTCATTCATATCTTTTACAGTTACATATTCTCAGAAATATTGGGGCTCCAACCAAGAAACAATTAAGTAGAACCGATCAACAAAAAACCCAATCAAACATTTATTGATAATAATAAATTACAAAAGAAATCAACTAACAAAGAAACCCAGTTGATCCAAGGAGAAATCCAATTGACCATATAATAAGAAAATTGAGTGTGCATGGAGAAATTGACTCAGGTAGTTCAATCAATGTGTACATGACCTATAGGAGAGAGACCAAATCCATGGTATGTAATTAATCCACCCAATAATATATTCAATCATATAGGCTAAATGAAATCAATGGCCAGCAGAAAAGGGGACATCGTCCCAGTGGTGAGTTTCCCAAGTAAAAGAAGAAATCGACCAGAAGTTAGATGAATTCGACCCAAGTAACAAAGAGTAGCTCCTTCCAATCATGTATTTCCTGTATGGCCACATGGGTGAGAAAAAACAACCCTCAGAGGTTCAAATCACCCATGGAAATAGGATGGCATTTCAGGTGTGGGAGAAAATCACCTAACGATTAACAAAATTGACCATGTAGTGTTAACTTGACCTAGAAATAGCTAAATCGAATTGGAAAAATAAATTCAGTTGAGGGGAGGAAATTACGATTCGGAGCAGTGAGATAATTTTCCCAACATATTTAATAGTCTGTAGCTGGTAATGGGTAACCAAATTATAAGTTATTTAAACCCTTATAACAATCAAAATATCAGATCCATTTATATTGTGGACAAAACAATGAATAGTCAACACCTTATATTCATTGGTATTCTCATTGGAATCTCTAGAACCCAAATGGGAAAACCTCCTTTGAATGGGATCAATATTTCATTCGGATATCTCTGGATGCAATTTTGTTCATCCTTCTTTCCTTGTTCCAAAGACCCATTGAGAGTGAAATAAGATGAATAAATAGGGGGGGTGTAAGGGAAATCCAACATCCATGGATCTTCATTCCCATTCCTTAGCCTTCTCCTCAATTGTTTTTTTCTCATTTCATTAAATTCTCAAAACAAAAAAAAAATCTTCACATTTTTATTTTTTTGTCTTATTTGAATTTACATTTTCTTATATTTTGTACATGGTTTACATAACCTTAAAAAAATTATGGTTTTTCTTGCAGGTATTGATTCTTACCCATTCATTTGGTTCGGATCCATTTTTTATCACACCTCCCCATTGAGAAGAATTTTGGTATCCAAAATCTCAAGGAAAATGATATGGATCAATTTCCTTTTGTCTTCTTCTTTGGAACATGACTTTGACTATGGCTCCTAGAAACCACTATGACTCTAGCTCTATCTCTATATCATGAATTCTAGCTACCAACTCTGGTCCATGGCTATGGCTCTATCTCTAATTCCGTATTTTTGTTTTCTACAAAAAAATCTTCTCACTAACTCTTAGCTTTGGATTCTCCAAATCCAAACCCTAGACTCAACACTCCCATATCCCTATCTCAATATTGGAGATATTCCATATTGGAAGTAATGAAGCCAAGTCAAATGCTAGTATTCATGTTCAATTTGACCCTAGTACTTTTCCATCACATAACAATTCCACAAGGGAATCATGGCTACATTTTGTTGCTAGCATCAAATTCTTCCTAGCACGAAAACAACCCTCTAGTGTTTGCACATTCTTGAAATCACATCATGGATTTCTAAAGAGCTCCTCCAAAGGTAAATAACCTTTGTGCACCAATATATGGCACATATTCAAGAACATATTATTCTAATACAATATTGAAAAAAACCATTGAGTGTGGTTTCCCTTGCCATCAATCTACTATCCATCATGTTGGTGATGTAGACCTCATGTTGATGGGGCTTGGAATACCAACAATAATGCTATGACCTCATTGTCTTATTAATTTACTTGTTAACCCAGGTTTCATACAAACTTGAGAGGTTCTATGAAAAATATATGCGGAGTACATTGATAACAATTTAGGTTTGAAATTGATCAAGGGCCTAAATGCATGAAATTTGAGTGTAACTTATGCAGGGAACCCGAAGTGCATGAAATACCTTAAGTTACTTCTATGAGTAAAAGAACACCAAATGAAAGAGTAACCGATCTATATTTAGTAAGGATATTTAGTATAATGGCATGAAAGGAAACACACAAAGCTATAAACAAGAACCAAACCAATTGCAAAGAAAGGATCCCAATTATGTTGCATGAAAGGAAATTGCATGGGAAAAAGATGAAATATTGCATGGAGCAAATGAAACTAATTATAACTAACCCTTGAAACAACATCAAGCCATGTGTTATCTTATAATTAATGCTAAATTCATGAAAATGTGTGCAATAAATTCAAGAAACTTTAGCTAAAATTGTCCTATAGGAAGTTTCTACAGGAATTGTAACTGTAATGTTCCTAATCTGAACCCCAATTGTAAATGAAATTGTAAATGTACATTTAGGTTGGTGAGCCATTATAACCAAGTGTTGCTTAAGTTTTGCATGCACCTAAAATTATTAATGTACATTTAGGCTAGTGAGTCATTGGCACCAAGTTTTGGTTTAGTTTTGCGCACACCTGAGTAGTGCGCGAGGATTGTTTTCCAAAGAAAGAGAGTGCACAATGCATAATGTTTCACATACCTGAGTAAGTGTGCATGGATTACGAATAAAGGGTAGGGTAAACACATTCCATAGTGGTGTGTACACCTGCGTAAGTGCACAAGGATTATGTTAAAGTGTGCATCAGATCGAGTTTTGTGTGTGTGTGTGTGTATTTGAGACCGGAGAGGTTGTATGGTTATTGGGTAGGTGAGTCGGGATGCAAAAAGGCCAGTGTGTTTCTCTATGTAAAATGTAATTGCACTTAAATTAATAATAATCTAACATTGTTGCATGTAGACCTCTCAGATCAAAATATATTGGGGGCTAAACAAAATCAAAAAGGGAAAAGGGGGGGGCTTAAATCCAAGGGAATATTTTATTAATATTTCCAAAAAGTATAATTTATGGATATTTATATATCATAAGTTCCCGAGGGATGGGAATGAGTGTTCTAAGAAAATTCTCCTAAGGACTGGTGAATATCCTCTTGGATTCTAAACCCCTATACCAAGACAAAAAACATGCTAACATTGGACACTAGCATTCCTTTCAATATAAATAACTAATCAGAAAGAGAAGGAGAAGGAAGAAAGTGTGATGCACCTTATTCCGATGTTTGTCCTCAATGCTCCAACTTGAGCTTGATCTCCACGGTCCTTAGCATTGTTTCACACCTTCAATGCAATGGAAAGTGAGACAAAGAACTCCTACTCTGCTCCATAATATTAGTACAATAAAATCCATCTATAAGACAAACATATGTAAAGAGACATAGGTTAGAAGGAAATAGGCTAAGAAATATATGAATGAGAACTCTTAAATAAATACTTACAAACTATATATACAGTTGCAACAACTTCCCCAAGTCCTCCTCGTCCATCCCTTGCACAAAACTCCCGAAATAGTAGGTTTGATATCCTAAAGTCTCCACTTCTCATGAGATCATAAGTTTTGTATCTATAAACTCCTCCATTCCCCCTTCTCCATGGAAATCCCTCATTATATAGGATTTGGAGGCTTAACCACCATGGAGAGGATCACTCATCAGATCCACTAAAAAGGGATCTGAAAGATATTTAGGGAGAAAATATCTCTTAAGGATTTTGGGGAGGAAATATCTCTCAAGGATTTTAAGGAGGAAATATTTCAACCATCCATGAGATCCTCCACCTCCCCTAATAAATAGGAAACCAAATGTGAGGTGGATTCTCACACTTAATTAATTTCTTTTTCATGAATATTAATAATAATTCATGTGCACTTGGTATTTTGGCCTTCATGTAATATATCCCTCCTCCACATTGACTAGGGATTGTGACATAGGTTATTCCATGGTGTCAATGTGTATGAGACACTTATATGTCACTTACGATACTTAGGGCGAGGTACATAGGTGTGCAAATTTCATGTGTAATAGAATGCCCCCTAAAGTGTGAGGTCAGAAGAGAGAATGACGATTGAAACACTTTACAAATCTTCAATGCAAGGGTGTGGAGTTCGAGAACCTGGAAGAATATGCAAACAACCATAAAAAAATATTAATATATGTTCCATTTCTGAGGCAGGCATACCTAAGCTTGAAAGACAATATGAATCAAAGCATGGTCGTCGACCAATACACTGCAGATCCATGAAAAATATTAACTAAGGATATGTCCACAAAAGATACAATGTGGATCCATACCTTCATGACATGAACTGATCGTAGCCATGAAAAATACACAGTGGAGCTACGAGATGATAAAACATAGCCATGGACCAATACAATGTGGATCTATGTGACAATATATATATCAACATGCTCAAATGATCTCCTTTTGCATCCTGGGAAAAGAAGATAGTAAAGTGAACACTCAACCTAGGGTCTTCGTCCCAATACCAATGTGGTATGAATCTAGCCATGTGAATAGATGTTTTGATGTCGAACATGGTATAAAGCACTTGATTACTGATCATTGAGGTAAACCACTAACAATTATGAGGGAAATCACCAGTGATGTTAATGACTCCCAAGGTACCCTAGTACAATCCAACGAATGTGAATAAATGAGATAAAGTCGAAAATTCATGGAATAATCCAATCAGAGGTCGATGATGTAAGCCTACTGTTGGAAGCGAGGAGGCCTACCATTGAGGCATGAAGGTCCCAAGGTACTAACTGGTTTCTAAGTCTAACTCCCGGATCATGTGTTGAAGTCGACATGAAAAGACTCGTCGAAGGAGGGCCTTGATGTATCCCCCATAAATGACACGAAACTGAAATAGGAAAGTGATGTAAGATGGTGAATTGAATGAGTATGGACTGACAAAGGAAACAAAAACTGTCAATACTACAGATGGATGGTTTGAAGTGAAACTTCCCTTGAACATGATGAGGCACAACAACTGACTTGGCATCATTGACTAAATGAGTACCAAAATGTAATTGGACGACAATAAGATAAATCTTAGACTGGACGAAAAGTATGGAGATGCATGGAATTGGTATGACTCAGAGACAAGTGGATTACACAAATATAAGACGAGAAGCAAACAATTTCCATGTTCAAGGGCGACAAAATCTTTCATAAAGGATTCTAAAAAACGTGACCTACTTCCTTCAATTTTTTCCGCACCGAGATAGATGAGTACCTATTTTTATTTTAACGAGCTAGAGGAGGGTAACACATGCTCGATATAACTCACCTTCGGTAAGTCCCTCTTCATTTTTTTAATTAACTAGAAGAAGTAAGGGTTCGTTCCCATATGGGCCCTTCAATGTGTGATTTTAACGAGTCCAAAGAAGGAAAACTCAATGGTTTTTCATGTTAGAGAGTTTGAAAAGAGTTTAAAGGCGACTCCAAGGTTGTCCTTTTTCGTAATTTTAGTCTCACGAGGCCAAAAATGTGATAAAATACCACTCGAAAGATGCCCTTTCAAACCTTTTAACGAGTGTGAAAGGAAGCAAGATCACTCGACAAACTTTTCATGTTTAGAGAGTCTGAAAAGATCTTAAAGGAGACTCCAGGGGGTTCCTTTTTCGTATAACCATTACGAGTCTGAAAAAGTGATAAACGTATACTCGGTTACAGTATTTACAAGAATGAGAAAGAAAAAAGACTAATCTTGGTAACTTATTCTCATGTATTCACGAGCTCGAGAAAGAACAAAGACTAAGCTCATTCCAGAAAAAGACTATTATGTTACGATGGGGATGACCTTCAAATGAACATCACTCCTAGCAACCTGTCTCTCTGGAGGTAGTTTTCCCCCAACTTCTTTGGAAAAAGTGGGTGGTTTTTCTTCAGCATGATGTCCAGAGGCTGGGCATCTTCTCCCCAAGCGTCGTTTACTTCAGCGAATCTTCTTCTTTCCTCGTTTAGGTTTCTAGTTACTAAGGGAAACATTTTCACTAAGCGAAGGAAAAGAAGGTTCAAGTACCTGATGCAGAGTGAGAATCAATTGTAATGGAGGGGGGTCTGTTTCATTTTTTAACGAGCTTGACAGAGATAATGAACTATGCTCGTCAAGACCAGGTACTACCAACGGAAGAGAGGAATTGAAGGATTATTTTTCTTGAGTCAAAATCATGTTTAAGGTGGAAACTTGCACGATGGGAGGAGAAGGAAAAGGAAAAAACCTCATGAGTGAGGAATCCTTGAGAAGACCTACACCTACACTCTCAAAATTATTCTGTCCTAGAAAAGGGACATTATTTGTTGCGACATTGTTGAGATCTGGATTTATATACTCAAGTTGGTCAACAATGATAATCTTTCTTTGATGGGGAAATCGTAAGATACGAAACACTGAAGATGTGAGGAAAGTCATTGCATAGAACCAACTACGACCAAGTAACAAATTATAATCCAGGGGTGCATCCACTACTTCGATATCAACTGGAACAGTCTTACCCTTCAAAGTTACAACAAAATATTTCAAGAGTTCGTGAGGTTGGAAACCATGTCCATCGAACGATTTTAGGGTGGTTGGGGATGGAATAAGGGAAGGAGAACCAAGGGCTCTCCAAGAAGGCAAATACATGACAAAAGTGGAGGCTCCCTCATACAAAACAATACGATGGATGGTGTGTTCACTAATAAAAACTTGAATTTGGAATGTTAAGTGATGGGAGACTCTCTCTTTAAAATAATCTAGATTAAATGTAATCAAGTTCGACTCCTCAAGATCCATGGCTCCAATGGCTCACAACAGGGTTCTACGTTGATTTGGATAATGTTTTATAACTTCGAGGGTTGACATATCACAAGGCGATTACACCAAATATTCAACGATGTTGTATTTTTGGGCAGCACGGGCATTTGGATTAAATAATGCTTTTTGAAATACGCTCTTGGGCGAGTGCAAGACTATGTCAGAAATTGGCTTCTCAATTTGAATAGGATTGGAAGATGGAGGAGGAGTAGAGTTAGAAGGCTAGTCGACATCCTTCCCATTAGGATTATCACCTAGAGGATTTTCATAGGTATTCGCACGAGTTGTAACATTAACTGTATTAAACATGTAAACCTCAGAGGCGCTTGTGGAAGCATCCTCATGGTGGGAATGACCTGGATCGCCTCCTTGTGGAGGGACAGGGTTTTGTGCAACCGAGTTTTGTTGTTGAACTGGTTGGGAGGTACCCTTCAGATATTTAGCGACATCCTTAGGATGAGGACATTATTTTGTGTAGTGGTCTTCCTCACAAATCATACAATGAGATTTAGGTTTCCTTGTCGGTTGAGTATCAACAGACTTAGGATTATCCTTCTCGTTAAAATATTTCTTGGATTCTCCCTTTTTCTTCTTACCTCCTAGTTGTTGATATGAAGATGATTGGACCATATTCACCTCAGAGGTTTGAGAAGGAGCAAAAGTAGTTGTGGTGTTTGGAATGGAATTAGATTCAGAAGCAGGTCTTGATGGATCATTTGATGGATGAGGAGCATTAGGGTTCATATCATAAAGTGTGTTGGATTGCGAGTAAACCAAATCCAAATAATGTGCATGGCTAATATCATGCTCCTCAATAACTACATTTCCCATAGAAACATCGCGGTCTATGGGAGGCAAGAGTGACTTTGTAAACAAATTCACGAGGAGTTGGTCCAGAATTGGAGCTTTAATCAAACATCTCTATCGTCTCCACTCATGAATATGATCAAAGATGTGGGTGGAAGAGGATTTTCGGAGAGAGGTCAAAAGTTTTGTACCAATCTCGTACCATATAGGCAACTGAAAATGTGTCAGGAAATCCATGGAAAGAGAGTTAAAGTCAAAAAAAGAGTTACGTGGTAGTTCAATGTACCATTTTGTTGTCACACATGTAAGTGTTCTTTGACAAAGTCTAAGATGAATGGAATCGTCCATCAAAGAGTTGGAAGAACACCGTAAATGGAATGTCATAACATGATTGTTAGGGTCTTCCCCAGTTTTTCCATCAAATTTCGGAATGTCAGATGGTAATTTGGTAGGGATGGTGGGCCAAAACGGGGCATGATGGATGGGACGGTTTGTTAAACACGACATATCTAACAGATCTAATGTAGCCAAGAATGGTCGTTATCGGTTAGGATGTTGATATTGGTGATAAATATATTGCATAGGAACACCAATAGGACCATATCCAAGTTGTGGTGAGGTGACAAAATTAGATGGTCCTCCCATAAAAGGTGGTTGTTCGGGTTGTCCACCTATGTAAGGTGGTTGTCCTGTTTGTCCCCCCATGTACTGTGATTGAATAGGTGGACCTCCTACATACTATGGTTGACCTATTGGTCCCCCTATGTATGGTGGTGGAAGGGATTTTTGTGTTTGAATCGTGGAGTTTACGGATTGATAGGTCATAGTTCCTTACGGAGGAATGCTCGCTGGATTGGGTTGAGTCCACAAAGGATTTGCAGATCCTGAATATGGATTCCCAGGATACAAAACAATGGTAGTAGGGATAGAAGGAATTGCAAGAGTGGTTTTCCCCCATGTCATTTGATGTTGAAACAATGTAGGTTTCCCCCCAATAAAAACTTTCCCTGCAGTAGAAGGTTTCCCCCTAGCTGAAGGTTGGACTCCCATTGAAGATTGACCTCCAATGTAGGGAGTACTAATTTGTGATGTGTGAGATGGCGGTTGAGTATATTGTGTAACTTTGGTTGTGTGAACGACTTGACTATTGTCCATTTGACCCGTGGGACGACCAAGGAAAGAACTTGGCGTGTGCATGTGTGGAAAAAATGAAGCAGGAATAGTACCTGACTCGGGTGCAAGAGGAGATGAATGCATAAGTCGTTGATTCAGGGTCACTTGGGTCACCGATGTTTCTGGTAAATAATAAGAACTAGCGGCATCAATGACGAGAGTTGTGGAAAAAGATGAATTCCCAAGTCCTTCAAGAAAACCAAAAATTGGTGGGCTCATACCAAAGGATGATGTAATGGTTGAACCGGGTGGTAAGCGATAAGAAGAATAAGAATCAACGTATCTCGTGGATGGTGGATTAGAGAGTGGTTGGAAAAGTGGATCAATAAATGGAGGATTCACAAAATATGACAAGCTTTCTATAAAGGTTGGGACCAGTTCTTCAATGTGATGGCCACTTCCAGGAGCGATGCTCCCAGTTTCAGAAGTGTGATCTACAATCATTGCTTCGTAAGAAATATTATTTTGTGGTTCCTGAGTGTCAACTTTCATACCTTGTATACTATGAAAATTATGATCCTAAGGCCGAATATGAAAAAAAAAGAAACACACTCCTATGAAAACTAAAAGCAATCAACCAAGCAACAACAAATTTTAAGGATCTTCCGAAGACGGGATATCAAGCTGCCAGCGAAGAAGTGAAAATAAGTTACCACGAACTCCACATAACATCCCTTCTCGGTGCAATCAAACTTCACTTTTGTGATATCACCCTCCAAGGGTACTGAGAATGTTATACGACATATGCCCCAGGTACCATGGGAATCCCCCCACAGTCACCTCTATAGATACCTAGGATACCTAGGAAAGGCCACTAATGTTACCAACTCGCAGTCAGCCTCCGAGGGGGTACAGTCAACGGTCAGGACCGAACGTATGGGAAGGATATCAAAGTCCGAAGCGCTTCAAGAGAATTGAAGACAAGTGGACCAATAGGACTCCATAGGACCCCAAACGGATTCGAAGTTAACGATGCACTGAGACCAAATGAAACCATTGGTTTCTCAAGAATAGCCCCCAATATACAATCTTTCCACTACGATTGGCTAAGATTTGGAGGGGTAATATTTGTTGCTCTTCCGCACGTGACCTCGTGTTTAGCCCATGTGTGAGAGGGGGTTCATGGCTATGCTTATACGAAAGTTGGATTTAAACGCTCTTTAATGTTCTACAGTCTCTTTAGTAGTCTTGGATAATTTACTCACTTCAAATAGTCCAAAGACTCTAATCCTAAGCTATTGTTGGTGTGCTAAAAAAAAATATTCGGATTGATTTTATTTTCACGTGGTTGATTTTAATGGTTTTTAACTCAAAGGGTTCATGGAGATGAAACTGATGATATTTAAGATACTCGACTCAAAAATAATGCAAAAGAATGATATGTAGTTATTTCTTTCAATGAATTCTATGTACGAGAAGGAGAAGAGTTATATTCTTCTTAATCACAAGCAAACACTCAAAACAATTCAACTTTCAATTCTGAGATCAAGATGATGCCAAACTATCAAGCAAACGTTTCCAAAAATTGAAAATGCTTATGCAAAACTACCTCTTTTTCCAATCATAAACCAAAGAAAACTTCCTAATGAATGTAAATTTTGTTTGTTTGATTAACTATGCAAGGCGATATGCAAACTTTTTTGCTTCTGTACTTTCAAATGAAAGATATCTAAGTTGGATACAAATAAGTACGAAGAAAAAACAATCAAACAAAGTGCACTCAAAATGGTGAGGTCTGAAATAAAACAAGTAGAAACTTGTTCTAACAATAACTCAATCAAGGATTCAACAACTGACAAAAATTCAAGGAGTACAATAAAATGAAGAGAAGAATCCAAGAAAAGACAGGGAGAAAGAGAAAATACTCAAATTGTCCCGACAAAAAAAGCAGCTAGAAAGGGAAATTTAACATTTCTGAAAAATTTTCAAGCTCCAAACAAGAAAATAGGGAGTGATAAGTATAAAATATCAACCCAAACAACTTCACAAACCAAATTGCAAACCCTGGAAAGGACCTCTGCAAAACAAGCTACAAAAATTTGAGCAGAAAAAAGAAGAAAACCTCAAAAAAGGAGAATAATGCTCCCTAACTCAAGGGCACAGAGCACTACAAAGATATGTAAATAAATAAAAGGGAGTGATGATTAGAGATCATCACTCTGATATGCACTCCATTGGAGTGCTACCCTTCCCATAAATTTAAAACAAAGCCAAAAAATGCAAAAAAACTCACCCAGAATTCACAGAAATTAGTGAAATTGCTAATGAAGATGGGAGAAAGGTAATGGATCATGAAAAAACTGTAAAACTGATCTAAAAGGTGGGAAAATGGCAGGGACAATCCAAGTAAATACAAATCAATGTCGATCCCCAGTGGAGTTGCCAATTTCTATTGTAGGAAAATTCCCCTACGGACAGGTGAATATCCTCTTGGATTGTAGACCCCTATACCAAGATAGAAAACATGCTATCATTGGACACTAACATTACTTTGAATCTAAATAAATAATAAGAAATATAAGGAGAAGGAAGAAATTGTGATCCACCTTATTTTGATGTTTTTCCTTGCTTCTCCAACTTGAGATTGATGTGCGAGCTCCTTAGCATTGTTTGCATCTGCAATGCAATGGACAGCGAGACAAAGAACTCCTACTCTACTCTATAAGATTATAACAATCAAATCCATCTATAAGACAAACATATGTAACGAGACATAGGTTAGAAGGAAATATGCCAAGCAATATATTAATGAGAACTCTTAAATAAATACTTACAAACTGTAGGTGCAGTTACAACAACTTCCCCAAGTCCTCCTTGTCCAGCCCTTGCAAAAAGCTCCTGAAATCATAGGTTTGATATCCTAAATTCTCCACTTCTCATGAGATCATAACTTTGGTATCTTTAAACTCCTCCATTCCCCCTTCTCCATGGAAATCCCTCATTATATAGTATTTGGAGGATTAACCACCATGGAGAGGATCACTCATCAGATCCACTAAAAAGGGATCTGAAATATATTTAGGGAGAAAATATCTCTTAAGTATTTTGGGGAGGAAATATCTCTCAAGTATTTTGAGGAAATATTTCAACCATCCATGAGATCCTCCACCTTCCCTAAAAAATAGCATACCAAATGTGAGGTGGATTCTCACATTTAATAAATTTATTTTTCATGAATATTAATAATAATTCTTGTGCACTTGGTATTTTGGCCTTCATGTAATATGTCCCTCCTCCACATTGGCTAGGGATTGTGACATAGGTTATTCCAGGGTGTCAAGGTGTATGAGACACTTATATGACACTTACAATACTTAGGGAAAGGTACCTAGGTGTGCAAATTTCATGTGTAGCAATGAGTCACCAAGTGGATAAAGCTAAGTATAAAGGTGAAAAGTGTTTAGCTATGACCATGCCAATATATGGTCAAAACTTAGTGTAATTTGGAGGGAAGGACTCATTTTTCATCATCGGTCTGACCATCTGAATGGGAATAATGACCTTTACCTTATCTGCAGAGAAAATATTGTAACATGGTTTTTCCATTTTTTAAATAAAATAATTATTGTCGAAGAGGTGGGTTGTCAGGATCGTGATAATTCTCTCCAGGTGATAGATTTTGTGTCGAAGAGGCATGTTTTCAAGGCCATGAGAATTCTCTCTAAGTGAGATATTTTCTAGGAATTTTTCCCTGGTATGTTGGGCATTAATTATAGGTTTTTGAGACATCTTGTGTGACTTATTACTCAAGCCCTTCAAGGGAAGTGGGGTAGTCGAGGGGTTGTTCAGAACAGAAGGTTCATACTTCCTAGGGTGGGATAGACATGTGGGGAATGAAAGGATGTATGCTAGTTGCAACAGTGGCCACCTTGGACTAAACAATTCTATTGATTATCAAACCTTAACCTATCGTTAGGAATCATTTTTCCCTGATGGATTTTAAGCCTCAACTCGAGAGTGACATGTTGTTGAAATTTTATGAGCAACAAAGTCTATGGTTGAGAGGGATATCTAAGCTCTGCACTTAGTTTGTGACTCTTTATAAAAGATAAGTGTCCTTATGTGCTTATCTAATTTACTACGTGCTTAGTTATCTATGTCTGATATGTGTTAATTTCCTGTATGATGTTGCATATGATAAATTTTCCTTATTCTATATAATTTTGTCTACACATGTAAAGCATGATGTTGTTATTCAATGTTTTTTTTCGTATGAAAGGTATGATAGTTATTGAGTTTCCCTCTATTTAACTTTGTAATAATAATCATGAGCTTACAAGGTAAGGATAGACTTGTGGTGTGCGTAGGGAAACAATCCATGCACGCATGATGATGGAATCGCTTTGTGCATGGGGAAGAAAATCCACGTTCACAAAGAGAACTAAATATGTGTACAACACTAGAGTGGTTGTGCGTGTAGTAGTAATCATGTGTCCATAGTGGTTACATGTGCAATAATACTTGTGCACACTGAATAATTTTGTGCATAGTCATATTATATGTTAATTCCTATGTTATATCTAATGTATGAAGAGAAAATTTTGTGTGGCATGATCCATCTTGGGATCACCCGCGTTACCTMTTATGGTTTTGTGTAGATTAGCGTATAATGTAGAATCTGGGCACTTGATTTTTTGAGTGTCACTGCTCAWCAGTTGGTTGGGTATGTAATAGATTGGTATTAGAGAGGGTATGTTACAGTATGGTATTAGAATGGGTACGTTACAGTTTGGTATGAGAGCGTGGTACCCAGCTAGGAAGTTGGGTACATTACAAATTGGTATTAGAGAATTTTGTTAGTGTTGGTAATGGGGGACATGACATATTGGTATCAAAGCTCCATTTTCAACACTGAGCCTGCATGGTCCAAGTATCTACTTAAGGAAAAATTCGTATCGATAAGCGATTGAATTTGGAATTACAATGTGGCCATGGTGCGCATAAATTAATAATGCAAAAGTGTGAACACTAAATTTTAACATTGCGGGGTGTGGTGTTGGGAATGCGCAAAAAATAATGGTGCATGCGTGTGCACACTAAAATTTGGGATTGTGCAGAGAAAAACTGGTGGTGCATTTGTTATATTGGTATGCAATGTATATGTTAATTATTGACATCACGCATTGGTATGTGTTGAATACCAGTGTACACACATGATTGATAAAGAAGATGGATAGAGTAAAAGAGTATTTGAGAAAATTCCAAATGACCATAATTTACTATGCAAGACACATAATTGTGCAAGAGAGAAGTCGATAGAATTTTTTTGGATAGAGGAATCCAATTATTGACCCATAAAATTTGAATTAAGATGTTAAAATCATCCAATAAATCAGAATAAATGATTCTAACAAAATGGTGCATATTTATCATGAAGTTGTTGCATGAATTCATCTAACAAATCTTATTGCATGCACTTTTTGCAGAATTTACAACCATTATATCAGGACAGAATCAACGTAGAGAGTCAAAACCATGGAATATGTGCAGATAACTTACAACCATGTTGATTAATTTGGGGGTTTGTATATGGTTATGGGTAATGATAGTACAAAATACAGTGAGCATAAATAAGGCAAGGAGGAGCACATAAACTTGGAAGAAACCATAAAGGGACTACAAAAATATGTCAAAATCTGTAAAGTTGATAATAAGAGGCTTATGAAAGCCAAGGAGAAACAATATGAATTCAATATCAAGTTGATGCAAATATTGGACACAATAGAAAATAAAATGGATAATGAGACAGAGTCAAGCATGTCAAGAAGTCGCAGGTATCATGATGAGAGAAGAAAACCAAGAAGTGTTGACATGCATCACCATCACTCACCAAAGCATTCATTTAGGAAAGCACAAAGTATCTCAAGTCCATCTTCTGTAAGAAAACATAAGAGAAGGATTGGGGTGGATGAGATATAGGGATAAATGAATAAGATCAAGCCTCCTACATTTGAAAGTGAGCACACGAAGGATAAAGATGCAGATACCTCGTTGTTGGGGAAGAGGAAGTACTTCCAACTGCATAATTACTCTGCACAGGTAGAAGGGAGAATTATCATCTATCAACTAAAGGGAAATGAATCAATGTGGTGGGATTAGTTCGTGCAAGTGCCACACATTGATGAGAATAAAGTTACTTGGAGGGATTTTAAAAGGAATTTTCAAAAGAAATACTTAACCAAGTGATACTATGACAGGAAAATTAAGGGTTTCTTTGTACTCAAGATTGGGAGTATGAAAATAGATGAGTATGAAAGAAGATTATAAGAACTGTTGAAACATGTTGCATTCATAAAGGATGAGAAAGTTAAAATTCAGAGGTACCTAAGTGGGATTCCATCATTTATGAGTGACAAGATACAATATGATGACCCAAATACATTGGAGGAAACCATAAGGTAATATAAATGTCTCTATGATCAGCTAAGGGGAAGACTAACCTTCCAAAAGGCTTGGGAATACAATAAGAAGAGCAAGATAGAATAGAGGAAAAGGGGGACTAAGCCACCAATGTTTAGAAATACTTCCTAGGGACAACCAACTTCCAAGGAATCCATAATGACTAAGATAATGGGGAAAAGACCGAGTCAACCACCTATTCAATGTTGAGGTTGTGGGGGAGACCACTTGTACAAATATTTCCCTCTTAGAGGTGTAAAATTGAGGATTGTTCACAATGTACAACAAGTTGTGACAATTGAAGACATGGGAAAAAATGTACCAAGGATATACGAAGCCCTGGATGACAAGCAAGTTGATTTTCAGTCGCACATGATTGAAGTGGAAAGTAATATTAATGACCAACCCGATTTTATTTTAATTGGTTCAGAATCTAGTCATAGTTATCTAGATCCTAATATGGTGGAAATATTCCAATTCCCAAGAAGAAAGATTGGAAATCCTTTGTTGGTGCAGTTATCTATAGGAGAAAAAAGGAAAATTAATGATATAGTTAAATCATGTCCAATGGATATGAAATGGTTGAGGACAAAATATTATTTGAATATCATACCATTGGGATCTTATGATTGCCTCATTGGTATGGATTGGTTGGACCAACATCATGTCATTATAGACTGTTACAATAAGGCATTTACTTGCATGGATGAGGAAGGAAATTTAAGAACAATTAAAGTCATTCCAAGAACTATAACTATCAAAGCATTTTCAAACTTTCAATTGAAGAAAATGTATAGGAAAGGATGCCAAGTATTTGTAGTGCACGTGGAAGGGAAACCTAAGGATAGAGTGCCAAATGTTGAAGACAACAAAATACTAAAACAATCTGAATATTTCTTTAAAACAATATCGGGGTTTCCACCAAAAAGAGATATTTATTTCTCTATGAATTTGATTCCTGCAGCAACATATGTATCCAAGACTCCTTATAGGATGAGTACACCAAAGCTGAAGGAATCACAGATCCAAATTAAATATCTTTTAAAGAAGGGGTATATACACCCAACTGTGTCAGCTTGGGGTGCCCAATATTGTTTGTGAACAATAAGGATGGTATGTTGAGGCTTTGTATTGACTTCAGGGAGCTGAACAAAGTAACAGTAAAGAACAAGTATCATTTTCCAAGGATAGATGAACTCTTTGACCATTTGAGGGGTGCACATATATTTTCAAATATTGATCTCAGATATGTATATCACCAAGTGAGAATTGAATAAGAAGACATCAGTGATACTTCTTTCAGAATGATGTATGAACATTATGAGTTTACAGTAGTGCCATTTGGGTTTTCAAATGCACTACATGTCTTCATGAGTTTAATGAATGGTATTTTCATATAATAATTAGATAAGTTTGTCATTGTATTTCTAGATGACATACTTATTTACTCAAATTCTGAAGAAGAACATGAGAAACACTTGAGAATGGTGCTACAAGTATTGAGAGAACATTAATTATATGCAAAGTTGAGAAAGTGTTAATTCTACCAGAGGAATATTCATTACTTGGGTTATATCATTGTATAGGAAGGGATAACTATGAACCCGAAGAAGATAAATCCATTGAAGGATGACAAACACCCAGGAATGTCATAGAGGTGAGGTCCGCCATGTGACTTGTAGGGTACTACAAAAGGTTTATTGAAGGCTTCTCAAAGATTGTGTATCTAATTACATACTTGCAAAATAAAGGTGTGCAACTTGAATGGACTCCAAATTGTGTAAGGAGTTTTCATCACTTGAAGAGTTTGTTGAAAAGTGCGCCAATTTTGATAATTGATAATCATAATGAAGACTTCGTTGTGTGCACAAATGCATGTGAGGAAGGGATCGGTGGAGTCGTTAGTTAGAATGGGCATGTGGTATGATACGAATCAAAGAAATTAAAGTAGCATGAAAGGAACTATGCTACTCATGATTTGAAATTTTCAGCCATAGTGCATGCCTTGAATATGTGGAGGCACTACCTCATGTGAAGAATATTTGAGTTGAGAATACACCATAGTGGTCTGAAATATTTGTTTGGGCCGTCAATTTTAAATGCCAGAAAAATTAGATGGATGGAATTCCTCAGTGAGTATGACTTTGATATCAAGAATTTCAAAGGTAAAGAGAACAATGTGGCTGAAACAATCAATAGGAGGGTTCATGAGATGCATGCTACAACTATCAGCATGTAAAAATCATATTTGAGTGACAAAATTTTAAATATTTCCAAATTAGATCAGCGCTATGTGGACATAAAAGGAAATTTAAAACAAGGTAAAGTGAAACAAAAATTTGAAGGGTATGAGCTAAAGGAGGATGGAATCCTCATGTATAGGCACGAAGTTTATGTGCCAAATGATCAAGATTTGAAAAATATGTTATTTTCATAGATGTTAAAAGTTCCTTATGTTGGTCACCTAGGATACCAAAAAAAAATTACAGTGGTAAAAAGGAAATACTATTAGACAGGAATGAAAAATGATGTTGCTAATTTTATTGTTAGATTCCTTGAAAGTCAAAAGGACAAGGCTGAGAAGACACATCCAACTGGTTTGATATAGAATTTTCACATTCTTGAGTGGAAGTGGTAATTTGTAACCATGGATTTCATTACTAAGCTTCCTAGGACTGCTAAGCAACATGATTCTATTATGGTAGTGGTGGAAAAACTTACTAAAGTTGTCCATTTTATTCTAGTGAATTCAACTCATAAGGTAGCCGACATTGTTGATATATATATGAGAGAAATTTCTATGTTGCATGGTGTATCTAAGAGAATTGTGTTTGACATAGATCCCAATTTCACATCGAATTTTTGGAAAGGGATATTCAAAGGATTTGGGACAAATATGAATTTTAGTACAACCTATCATCCAAAGTCAGATGGGAAAACATAAAGGGTAAATCAAGTGATAGAATATGTGCTAAGAATTTATGTGATGGAAAAACCGACGCAATGGGAAAAATATTTACCTTTAGTTGATTTTTCTTATAACAATAGGTATCAAACATCTCTAAAGATGAGCCCATTTGAGTCACTTTATGCCTGAAAGTGCAACACACCAGTGAGTTGGGACAACCAAGCAGACCACGTAGTCGTTGGGACAGATTTACTTAGGGAAATGGAAGAGAAGATGGAGAAAATAAGGCACAATTTAAAGGCTTCCCAAGAAAGGAAGAAAAGTTCAGAGATAAAGGAAGAGCCCACCAAGATTTTAAAGTGGGAGACCAAGTGTTCTTGAAAGTAAAAGAAAGACGCATTTCCTTGAAGCTGGGAAATTATTCTATGTTGGAAGCACACTACTATGGGCCATTCGAAATCCTACAGAGAACTGTTTATGTCACMTATATGTTTGCATTGCCTACATCCTTGTGTATTCATAATTTTTTCCATGTATCCTTTCTCAAAAAGTATGTACCTAATGCTAATCACGTAATTGATTGGAATGTGATTTAGGTTGAGGTAGAATGTGATTTTCGAGTCTGATCGGTTTGCATATTGGATTGAAAAATTAAATAGCTCCAGAATCGAGCCATGGAGCTCGTAAAGGTCCAATGGAACTGGTACGGTCCTAAGGATCCAACTTGGGAGTGTGAGGATGTTACGTGGGCATAGTACCCACATATTTTTGAAGACTTTTGAGGTTTTTGTATGTACTTGTGTATATGATGCACCGAAGACAATGCATAAATAAGGGAGAATGGAGTGTAATATCCCTAATATGAACCCCAATTGTAAATGTACATTTAGGCTGGTGAGTTGTTAGCACCAAGTGTTGGTTCAGTTTTGCACACACCTGAAATTGTAAATTTACAATTAGGTTGCTGAGATTTTGGCACCAAGTTTTAGTTTAGTTTTGGGTGCACCTGAGTAGTGAGCGAGGATTTTTTTCCAAATAAAGAGTGCACACAATCAATAATGTTTCACATACCTGAGTAAGTGCACGTGGATTGTGCATCAAGGGTAGGGTGAAAAAATTACATAGTGTTGCACACACCTGAGAAAGTATGCAGGGATTACCTTGAAGTGCACATTAGATCGAGTTATATATATGTGTGTGTGTGTGTGTGTGTGTGTGTATTTGACGTCGAAGATCTTCTGTGGGATGATGAGCCAAGATGCATAAAGGTGAGTGCGCTTATCCATATAAAATGTAATTGCACTCAAATTATTAATAATATCATGCTATTGCGTGTAGACCTCCCAGATGAAAAGAGACGGGGGTGGGGTAAACTCGACCGAAAAGGGAAAAGGGGGGACTTAAGTCCAAGTGGATATTTTATTAATATTTTCAAAAAGTATAATTTATGGATATTTAATTATCCTAAGTTCTCGAGGGATGGGAACGAGTCAACAAGTGGATAAAGCTAAGTCTGAAATTGACAAGTGTCTAGTTATGACCATGAAAATATATGGTCAAACCTTAGTGTATTTTGGAGGGAATGACTCATTTTTCATCATCAATCAAACCATTTGAATGGGAACAATGAACACTACCTTATCTGTAGAGAAAAGATTGTAAATATGTTTTTCCATTTTGTAACTAGAGTAATTGTTGTCAAAGAGGTGGGTTGTCAAGCCCATGAACATTCTCTCTAGGTGAGATATTTGATGTCAAATATGTTCTTTTTCAATTCTGTGTGCATTCTCTTCAAGTGAGACACTTGTTGTCGAAGAGGCAGGTTGTCAGGCATGTGAGCATTCTCTCCAGGTGAGATATTTGGTAGGAATTATTCCCTGGTGAATTAGGCATTAGAAACAAAGGTCTAAGACTTCCTGTCCACCCTGTTACTGAAGCCATGGAAGGGAAGTGGGGTAGATGAGGAATTGTTGAGTAGAGAAGGGGCACACCTCCTAGAGTGTGACAAGCATGTGGGGAATGAGAGACTGTAGGGTAGTTGTTCCAGTGGGCACCTTGGAATTAATAATTCTATTGATTTTCATACCTTAGCCTGGCATTAAGAATCAATTTTCCCTAGTGGATTTTAAGCCCCAACTCAGGGTGACCTGTTGCTGAAATTTTATGAGCAACAAATTTTATGGTTGCGAGGAATGTTTGAGCTCTGAGTGCAGTTGGTGACTCTTTATAAAATATAAGTGTCCTTATGTGCTTGTCTAGTTTACTGCATTCTTAATTATCTATGTCTGATATGGGTTTATTTTATGTATGATGTTGCATATGATCACTTATTTTAATTATGTATAATGTTGTTTGCACATGTAAAGCATGATGTTGTTATTTAGTGTTTTTTTTCGCACATGTAGAGTATGATAGTTATGGATTTTCCTACTAGTTAACTTTGTAATAATGGTCATGAGTTTCCAAGGCAAGGCTAGAGTTGTCATGCACGCAGGGAAATAATTAGTGTGCACATGAGGCTAGAATCGTTGTGCACACAAGGAAGCAGATCCAATAGTACTCTAGGATGTGGTACTAGAGTGGTTGCACGCATAGTAGTAATCATGTGTTCATAGTGGTTAAATGCACAATAATACTTGTGTGCATTGAATGATTGTGTGCATAGTTTTATTATATGTTAATTATGTTGTTATATCTAGTGTTTGAAGAGTAAATTTTGTATGGCATGATCCATCTTGTGATTGTGCATGTTACGTCACATGATTTTGCATAGATTAGCGTATAATGTAAAATCTACGCACTAGATTTTTGGAGTGGCATTGCTCAACAGTTTGTTGGTTATGTTACAGATTGGTAACAGAACGGGTAAATTATAGTATGGTATCATATCATGTATGCTACATTTGGGTATCATAGCATGATACCCAACTAGAAGGTTGGGTACCTGAAAAATTGGTATCAAATCATTTTGTTAGTGTTGGTAAAGAGGGACGTTGCAGTAACAATTCTATAAGAACTATAACAATTGATAAGAACCAAATATCAATATAGCATAGAAAAACCTCAGAAAAAGTACTCAACACCTTGAAAAAGAGATAATTTCATATAATAAGCCTCTTCGAGGGGGAACCTCCTTTTACCCCACTTAAATGTTCAAGTACAAGATGATTCAAAATGAAAATGTCTCCTTGGTATATATAGGAGACTAGGAGGTATAATTACAACTAATG
>SNQJ01S0032666.1:10835-68257 GCA_010110895.2 Picea sitchensis
CTTCATGCAAGGATTGAGCAAGTGTGTGTGTCGGAGCCAAGAGCCATCGAGAGGAAGCTTGCGACATCAAGGCTATCAGGTTGTAATCTTTACTTTCAATTAATATGATACAGTAGCATGTCCCTTTCCCATAAAGCTATTCTCACTTTATTGTGTAATTCCTTGATCATACACATAAGTTGATTGTTGAATATATGTTGTTTTCTTCACTTTGGTTGGTTTGTGTTGTCTTGGTATTGACCTCACGAGAGCACCAGAGCGAAGTGGGAGAAAAAAATACCCTAGGAAGCCATACTAAGGTATGTTACTTGTTCCTTCCTATTAGTTAATTCAATGGTCAAAAATTAGGGAAATAGTCATGTCCTGTCCTGTTTTGTTCTAGATCCAGGTGGATCTAGGGAGATCTGTTAGTGTCTGCACCTACCGATTAATCCAATAACATAACTTCATAGCTTTGTCTCAACTTATTGTTTGGTTTATGTATGACTTGTGAGTTAGTATGTAACTTGAATTAAGGTTTGACTCATGGCTACTCAATCTTAACCCATTGCTTGACTCACAGCTTTGAAGTTGCATACACAACTATCACATGTAGGTAAGACTTGGGATGTGGCATGTTTAAGTGATTTAGTCAATAATATTTGATTCATAGAATGGATTATAACTAAAAACATTTAGTTCACTTGTATGCACACATATAATATAAGATTTTAAAAATAATAAAACAAATATAAATGTTTTATATTTCAAAAAATCTACAAAGGAGTTTATCATTTTGTTTGCATTTTTGTATTGCCGGTCATGAGGGAGAAGCTAAAGAATTTCTGGAAGAAGATGATCAACAGGATCTTGATGAGGAACCTAGAGTTTAAGACACTCTCCAAAGGCTAAGCAGGAAAAAGAGTGAAACAGAGAAAAAGAGAGAGATAAAAAACGCTCTCAAAAACCCATTTATTTTGGTCGCTAACTTCTGGTTCCAACTGGGATGGAGACCTCCCTGTGAGGTTTCCAAGAAACTAGTAGTTCCAGTCACCTTTACCATTGGGTTATGGAGTCATTTGGCCTTTAGAACTGATCCCCTACAAACCTGTAGCCTGCATGAAGCCTGTTGGTAGCCTTCTCTGCTTATTCAACAAAAAATTAACTAGAAGGATCTACTTGCTTGGATGAAGAGCTTATTTTCTTTTGCCTACTCCTACACTAACCAGTAGAGGCAATTTGATCAAGTAAAGTTGAATTTCCAATGTAGCCATATCAGAAACTGATTTACTAATATCATACTTGATCTTGACCTGAACAATATAGGAAACCATAGCATGCAAAAATATAATTTGAGCAAATGATAGAGCCCACTTTCATCTGACAAAAGTATTTGGACATTTATGCTGCTTATAGAATCCAAATAGTCAGCAATAGGGTCATCAAAGTCACAATGAAATACCTCTCCTTGCTGCTGTTCCAACTGAAAAAATGAAATGTTGTTTTAGGGTGTCTTTAATGATCTCAATGTTGAATGTAAACTGCTCAACCTGTGTTGGAGAAACATATAGGATGGACTGCTAATCTAGACCCTTCTGCTCATCATCTTCAAAGTTTTTAGAAGGAAAAATCTGATCTTCATGACAACCTAAGATAGTAGATGCATTTGGTACAATGTCAAAAGCATCACTAAGGTTATCATAGTTTGGATTACTAATATCTCGATCATAATGAAGATTAACCTCTACAACAACATACTCTTCATGAGTGTCTAATTATTTATTCAAAAGATTGAATTCATGACAACACTGAGGATAGAGAAAGTCATTTGAAAATTGACCTTTACAAAACACATGAAAAGAAGCATGAAAATCTGCCAAAGAGCTGACACTTGCATTTGGAAGAGACCGGCACCATTCAAGAGAAATCCCCTCTAATGAATGCCTGAAAAAATTAATTTGAACATCCTCATGTACAATTTTGAGTCGATGAATAAAGTCATGAAAATCCAACAAGTGTTCAGTTGGCACTTCCCATTCTTCCCCTCAAAATCTGAGAAGGTTGCATTCCCATTCATCTCTACTAGGCATTGGATGAGGGTAACCAGAAATACTTGAGAAATTGAAAAAAACATACCTCTTGTTCATTTCATACCAGTGGAGTTGCCAACAGATTTCAGAATGATGGAGTCGCCATTGAATCCGTCCTTCATGGAGTCACCAGCTACATGATTACAACCGAATATATGTCCAGACTTTGTCTATCATCAAATTTGGATCTATGTCGTCTCCCAGGGAAGCTGAGCTTCCATCTCCTTTCCCCGGCGATGGCACCAATTTGTTATCACTCCAAGAAACTCTTTGAGGTTGTAAGAAAAAGATGCTTGGTAACTTAAAGAAAACTTGTTTTTGTGTTTTTGTATGTGTGGCTCAATGGGATAACTCAACTACAATATAATATCTAGAGAGTCAAAATGAATAATCAAATAAACCAATGCCCTCAAGGATCAATAATCAGATAATAGCTTTAAGTGGGTGAAGAAGACAATGCTTATAAACCAGATACACAATGATGGGTTTAATAAAAAATGTAAGAAACTATTAATCAAGTTATGAACTGACTAATGAGATGATAGTCATTTTGCAATTAAAACAACTTGAATAAGAGTGCAGAAGAAGGGTGGAAATCTGACATTAATAGAGAGAGAAACTTGTGATCTATATTATCATATGAAAAGTTTGTTACAAAGGTATAGCTCTTGTATCCAAAATCGACCCCTACTTCCATCTGAAGTTCTTGGCTTTATAGCCTTTGCAAAATAATTGAGATCCTATAAAGAAGGATCGAATTAACTAAAAATAGACAGTCAAAACTGACACAAAAAAATAGGAAGAGATCCTAAAAACTAGGTCAATTCCTCATCTTTGATGATCTTCACATCCTTCAAAACTTTGATAAGTGTAGAAAGCCTTCCAAGGCTGCTGAATATCCATGGAAGATAAGATAAGTCAAATTTTCCACTTTTAGCAAAAAACTGTTTCTGTGCCCAGAAAATAGGTAGCTAATTTCACTTTGCCACCTGCTAAACACCTCAAACATCATAACAGATCCTTAAATATGATGTGTTTAATTATTGTCCATATTTTGAAACCTTCCTCCAGGCGTTTGATTGAGAAAAACTTAGATCTGGGTGAAAATACGACTTCTCTGTCCTGTCTACGGTTTCACCAGCTCTTTTGTCTTGAAATTCGCTAGTTAGCCATTGAAAGATCTACTTTTCAATGGCTAACTATTTTTATATGCGATTCTTGTGCCGGTGAAAGCTTTTCTTTGGCCAAAAAGAAAACCTTTCGTGGTCAAATCAAATTTATTGTTTGCATTAACGATGCTGCAGCTCATACCATCGTTGGGAAATTGATGTTCCTGGCCTGACGATTATGGATCTGATTTCTAGAAATTCCATGGGTAGTAAATGTGCATCAAGTGATAGAGGTTTCCTGACAAAGTAAAATGATCCCACTGTTATGGACTTGGATAAAAACATAAAAGCATACATCCATCGGGTCCCCATGTTGCACTAATAACACAGCCACCGGAAAATTACCATTGCTTTAATGTCTATGTATTTGTTTCCAATCTGTGATCGGATGTCCCTTTACTAATTCTGGGCCAGACACTGGCCCATCCTTCAAGATAGTTCGACCAATACTTCCTTTGGACGAATTACTACTAGACATATCTACTAATTCTTCTTTGTCCATCTTCTTCTTCTGTGCTTCTTCTTTTGAAGAAAGAACAATAAATTCAATCATCTCATTTATGAACCCTGGACTTGCAAAGTTCACAATTGGTTGCATAACAACACATGCTAGAAGTTCTCAGGCTAGGCATCGAAAAATTGGACACTAATATTCCTGAGGCCTTGAGACAATAGCCACTACTCCACCCATCAACCTCTTAAGCACCTTGTACTCATCCTCCGGAGATATTAAGGCAGGGTGCAATTCTTTTGCAACAGTTGAACAGTGCTTGAGCCTTTCATCCCTTTCCTAAGATGTCAATGTACCCATGACATGTACTCCAATACGAGCTTGGTTTCTTCTATGAAGTTCCAAGTGACTCCCAATAAGATCCACCATATACTTGGTTAGTAAATCAATGAGATTGATGTGTCTAACCCTCTGAGATATCTCCCCAATTACATCATTTATCAGCAAATGGATATGCTCTGGAACTTCTTGATCTGGAGTAATAGATGAATACCAAGGATCTGTAACAAACTCTTGCACAATCTTCTGGGTAAATTCATCTACTGCTACTTCAACAACTGGAGAGTCGATATTTCTCTTCGATTTCATTTTGTCACGTGCAAGAAAAAAAAGCGGGTCATGAGGAAGGAAAATTAAAATCGTGCCTCCCATGAAAAATGGTTGATCAAATATTATCAAAACTCGAAAGCCATTCCTTCAAGGAAGTTCTTGATAGAATTCTGATCATGGTGATTAACCTTCTCCAGAGTTGAATGCATCATGAATTTGTCATTGGAAGAACCTGGAAGATGTGCTCGTTGCCTACCTTTCCACGCTATTTGACTTCTCTCACCTACCATTAGCAGTGAAAGATAAAGAATAAACCTCCCTGCTTCTTTGAAATGAAATATCTTCAAAACATGGATCTTTAGATCGTAATTTCTCTTCTTTTTTGCAAGCGTGAAACTTTGCACTATCGATTTGTTGGGCGTATGAGTAACGACTGTGTATTGTGGTTGGATTTTAGAGACAAAAGTTACAATCTGATTTCTATTTTAAATACCCAAGACACATCTCAATAAGTTGCACATCTATATTTCTTAGGTTCCATTGTACTTTGACCATTCCCCTGTGACCTTAACAATTAGATTTACTTCCTGCGCTTCTCACACCTTAGCAGTTGGGTTGTCATGTAATCTTTGTGATGTTTTCAGGCATATGGCACTCGAGCTTGGATTTAGTCTGTATGTTGCATGACTTCGGTAACATATGGACTTGGAATTTGGCACTTGTGCTTGGGCCCTGGTGACATGTGGTTTTATGAATAGACTATGAGTTAACTTCATAGCTTTGTCTCGACTTATTGTTTGGTTTGTGTATGACTTGTGAGTTAGCATGTAGCTTGAATTAAGGTTTGAATCGTGGCTACTCAATCTTAACCCATGGCTTGACTCATAGCTTTGAAGTTGCATACATAACTAGCACATGTAGGTAAGACTTGGGATGTGGCATGTTTAAGTGATTTAGTCAATAAGCTTTGATTCATAGAATGGCTTAGAACTAAAAACATTTAGTTCACTTGTATGCACACATATAATATAAGATTTTAAAAATAATAAAACAAATATAAATGTTTTATATTTCAAAAAATCTACAAAGGAGTTTATCATTTTGTTTGCATTTTTGTATTGTTGATCATGAGAGAAAAGATAAAGAATTTATGGAATAAGATGATCAACAAGAGCTTGATGAGGAACCTAGAGGTTAAGACACTCGCCAAAGGCTAAATAGGAAAAAGAGTGAAACAGAGAAAAAGAGAGAGATAAAAAATGCTCTCAAAAAACCATTTATTTTGGTTGCTAACACAATCATTACTTGAAACTCTGGCGCTTGGTATACAAAGAAATTGAGAGCTTTGGCTAATTTATAGTGAATGAAATTATGACTACTTCCAGAATCAATTAGGACTTTACCTTTTTCTTTTTGATGTATCCTTCGATCTTGAGGGTTTGAGGAGTGCTAATTTCAGCCAATGCATTACACGATATCGTGGGAGTCAACTCTTCAGATGAAATTGCTTCTACATTTTCATCTTGAGATGGTTCTTGTTCTTGTTCTTCTTTCTCTTAACAATCTATGTAGAATAGTTTCTTCTCACCACACTTATGTCCCTTATTGTACTTGTTGTCAAAATTAAAGAATAAACCTTATGCTTTTCTTTCCTCCAATTGTTGAGGTGTACACCTTATAGGTTGAGGTGTTTTAGAAGAAGGAGCATTATTCTCTCTATAGATGTTGGGATTGGTCCTTCTAGTAGACATAGCCATATTTTTACTTTCAACATTTCTTGCCACCTTAAATGCATTCTCCAATGATTTGGGTTCCCAAAGGCGAACCTCATGTTGAATGTTATCCTTTAAAGTTCCTATGAATACATGAATCAAGTGCTCATCTAGAATATCTATTACTTTTATATTCAATCTTTGGAAGTTCTCAATGTGCTCTGTAACTAAACCCTTTTGCTTGAGATTTATCAATTGGATAAAGAAGGTATTTCTCCTTGTATCTTCATAGTGTGCTATCATTTCTTCCATGAAAATTGTCCAAGTGACAAGTGATTTGTGAGAACAAAGCCATCGACACCATACAAATTGATTGAGTTCTAAATATAAAGAAGCAATTCATACCTTTTGTGTATGTGGCCTATTATGTAGATCAAATAATTTCTCCATATAAAGTATCCATGTGATTGGGTCCTTGCCATCAAACTTCCTCATATCGATCTTAGGAACGTGGTTGGTCTTCAACCCAAAGTTGGAATTTATCCATTCTTGATTCACATTCTTTGTTTCCTCATCATGAATTTCATGGGATACATTTTCACTTTTAGGTGTCCTCTCTATTATGAAAATTTTCAATCCTTCCATGATCTCCCCTTTTAAACCCTCCATCATGTCTTGTAGTTCAACTTTTGTTGTTGTCTTCTTTTGTAAATAATTTATGTCCCTAAGAATTTCTTCACCTTCATCAAGAGTCCATGTAGGATTATCTAGAGGATTATTTGGTGTAGA
The DNA here is from genome assembly GCA_010110895.2 of Picea sitchensis. Lineage (NCBI taxonomy): Eukaryota > Viridiplantae > Streptophyta > Pinopsida > Pinales > Pinaceae > Picea > Picea sitchensis. Next base: position 17,635 of record SNQJ01S0032666.1, read on the forward strand.
AGTTCCCTTTTTGGGTGGCATGTTGGCCAAGTATCACTTTTGAACCTTGATTTTGAGGTGGTTCTTCTAGACAATATTTATTCTGTTGTATCACCAAAGTTTCGGCCCTTCTGGGTATGAAACTTTATTTTTTGTAGTTCTCTGATTTTGCTTCTCTGCAATGCGATAGGTCTTATCAAAATTGGATGTGCCAAGTGGAATTTACAGTAACTTCCCAAAAACTTGCTGATTTTTGGACTTTTCGGGAGATGTCACTTGTATAGCATTCCCCGCACAAAATAATTGATATAAAATTCTAAAACTCATACCAGAAATACTATAGACTGTCCATGATCTAATGCAACCAGTATCACTCAATGTTAATACTCTAGGAAGAAGTTATGATTGTTTTACCTGGAACACCTTCTTGAGACTAGTCAATAGGACTAGTCAGATACCCTATATTCCACAGGGTGTATATACAAATGTAAGACGACCCAGAAGCTAAAATTTTTACCACAGATACATTACTAATTTCTATGAATATTCTCCGGATTTCAGGGTTTGAAACATTACAGAAAATATTTTATAGCGAAAATTCCACAATGACTTAGTTCAAGATGATTGCAGAACCCTATCTTGCACATGATGTATATCCGAAATTATAAGGCCTCAAGAGATGAAATTTTAAACCAATGTACCTTGATATTTATACTAAATATCCTCCATGTCATTCCTTCTGAAACATTGTAGAAAAAAACTTATAGCAAAAATTCCAAGGTGTCTCAGATTTAGCAGCAAACCCCCAAGACCTTGAGCTCTGATACCATATGTTAAGAACCAAATATCAATATAGCATAGAAAAAACTCAGAATAAGTAATCAATGCCTTGAAAAAGAGATAAATTCAGACAATAATCCTCTTCAAGGGGGTAACCTCTTTATGCCCACATAAATGTACAATTCCAATCTGATTCCAAATGAAAATGTCTCCTTGGCATATATAGGAGACTAGGAGGTATAATTACAACTAATGGAATAAAGCCGCATAAATAAAATAAAATTACTAATGTAATATGCCCCAATTAAGGGGTAATGAGCCAATATTAGGGCTTAACAAGGAGGAAAGTCCATGACATAGAAAGTTCTACGAAGGACTTTGGTGGGCAACACTCTTCAAGGATGCAAAAGTATATGCTAGATCGTGTGATGTTTGTCAACGCGTGGACAAGTCGTCATGCCGAGATGAAATACCACTACAAACAGTTAGACATCTACAAGCATTTGAAAAATGGGCAGTTGAATTCATTGGACCAATCAACCCCACAACCAAACATTCAAAGGCCAGGTACATCATTACCACGACTGACTACCTTACCCGTTGGTCATAAGCAACAATTGTACAAGACTGTTCAACAGATACTGCTATCAAGTTCATTTTATATAATATCATTACTGGGATCAGATGTCTCAGGATCCTAACTAGCGATTCGGGAGCTCATTTCATTAGCAGAACTATAACAACACTTACAACATAATTTCCGATTCAACATCACAAGAGCAATCCATACCACCCACAGGCCAACGAAACAGTCGAAGCCTTCAACAAGATCCTGGAAAGGGGACTAACAAAGGTCTGTTGTGCAAACTGGGAGGACTAGGATGACCGAGTTCTAGCTATACTAAGGGCTTACAGGACAACCACAAAGAAACTCCACAGGTACACACCATTCCATTTGGTTTATGGGAGAGAAGCAGTGGTGCCTACAAACTTCATCACTCCAAGTTTGTATATTGAACAAGTCACACGCATGACAGAAGAGGAATCCATTGCGCAAAGACTTATGGAACTACAAGAACTCGAAGATACCTGATTTCTAGTAGACTTTCATCAGTCGGTTGAAAATGGAAGACAAAAATCTGGGCATGACAGGAGCATTAAGACTAAGATATTCACGCAAGGAGACAAGGTGCTACTCTTCGATAGATGGTACCAGAAGCATCCTAGAAAGCTGCGTATGCATTGGTTGGGACCATTAATGATTACAGAGATATGATCCTCAGGAGAATTCAAACTCATGTAACTGGATGGTGTGTTGTGACCAGGATGGGTAAATGGCGCTCGCTTGAAGCCCTACCTATCTCAAAACTGAGAAAGAGGGACTGTTGCTCTAGTCTGAAAGAGCTTGTACAATAGTTAGATTTGAGCTTTCTGAAATTTTTGTAAATTCAGTAATAAAGTTAATATCCATAGTGTTGCACCAAGACACATAGTTCATTTTCTATTTAAGTGTTGTTTGATATAGAACTAATGACTCGGCAGTGTAGGATCCAAATCTTAATAGAATCCATTAATGACAGTCATTAATATGATGGGGACAACCTTTGTGGTCGAAGAAAGGATGAATTCAAATATGATCTGAATTCATATGCCACACGAACCTCATCTAGTCACAGCCTTTATTTCCATTTTGATACCACGTCTGAAGTCCGTTAAGCCATAAAGCCACGTTATGAAAATATTCCATCGAATTTCGCATCGAAATACCCACCCGTTAAACGGAAAGGTCTGAAATCGGCCACGTCCCTATTCCACTCATGCAAATAAGTAAATGCTAGAATAGTCCAATAGGATTTACCTTGTTAAAATGTCTCGTTGAACAACTTAGATCCCATTGCATCTATACAATCATGATGAACAACAATTACTACTAAACTTTCCCATTAAGCCAAGTATAGGGCCCTGAGAACTCGCCCGAGAATGCATCATTTCCAAAAGAAGCATAGCCATTTATGAATTCAGTAGAGCAAACTAGCCTATACTATTGTGAAATCCGCAGCCCTTAGCTTTCCGCAGAAGTATGAATGTTGAGATCCACATCAAGACGAAGTGCCATGTCTAAAGAAGCGGTACCAGACGAGCCCTGTGACCCCCGAGTCAAGGTCATGGGCGATCTCAAAGGGAAGGTGGAGCATGCTAAGCTCCTCGACCTTGAGCTCACGGATTCACTTGTTCCCTTATATGGACACATATGTATTTTGGGAGATGGCTCCAAATGGAGCAAAAGATATGCAATTTGTGCCAAAATCAGACTTCATCAATTTATTCAATTCGACCATCATGAACCTGAGAGACCTACCAGTCTTTGGTACCACTGGTGAGGTTGCGCAGTGCACGAAATGTTTGATAAGTAGGGTGCATGAAAGAAGTGTATGGTTGGAAAAGCGGTGTCCAATCCATGCTGAATACATCTAGCATCTTACTGGACTATCCTCTGAAGGGGCGGATGTGTCGAAAGGATTCTAGGGTCCCGAAAAGAACGGGAAAAATAAAGGCAAGATCAGCCTATATGAGAAATTCAACACAAAGAGGGGAGGACGCACAATAGTTATTGAACCAATACTACCCGAGATAGTCTAGAATGGTTGTTACATGATAGCCAACAAGGTTATGAGATCATACTACAAGGGAGAATGCACCCTAGATGCATTATCAGTAGCTAAATCTTGTGCTAATGGAGGAGTGTTCAATTGGTGTAGTTACTTACTAGAGGAACTACTAGTGGCATGCAAGGAAGCACAGGAGAAAGGAGGAACCTTCACTTATGGATATCTTCTTGTGGCATTCACAATGTTCAAATGGAAGCCACCTGTGGGAATACATCCAGCGATACCAGACAAAGGGCACATGGCGAAGATGTTCGAGCCATGGAAGTCCAGGACATATTCAGAGAATACAACCTTCAATGCCACAACATTTTCTAAGTGGAACAACGACTTGATAGATACAACATAGAGGTTTCATATCCCTCAGGATCTCCTCAAATTAAATACAAGAGATGTCGCCTTCAATATGAACTGACACCATACATTTGTCTAGCCCAGACATGTTAGTAGGGAAGATTTCCACACAAGGATGTTGTCATTCTATCTGGACAAGGAGGCCTTTGACATGGAAGTCATGTCAATGCTAGGATTCAAACGTAATCCGTGCAAGTCGGGAATGCATTACATTCTTTCTACGAAGATGCTGAATAAAAAAGACAAAGGAGCAGGGGAAGGACCGAGCTCAGGCCCAGAGCCGAAGAAGATAGAAGATCCAAATCAATCAGTCTCTAAGGGGGATGAAGAGATGAAGCAGTTGGACTGGAAGAAAATACCGACCCTCCATTAGCTCCCAACCAATGTCATTTTGTTAGGTGCAGATGTTAACCAGATCTTGGGTCTTGTGTTTGGTACCGAACCATTGATGAAAAGGCCCAGAACCGGGGTCTCTCCAAACAAACCTGTGAACCCCCAACCCATTGCATCAACTACTCCCCTCACCTGTGTTGTGGTCAAAGCCACCACTATCATTGGCATTCAGGATGACCTGGAGCCTGAAACATTTCCATCCACATTCATCACTGATAACCCCACCACAACCAGTCCACCCTAGACCACAACCCTAGAGCCGATGCAACTTGATCAACTAGAAATAGTGGAGCAAGGACTCCTAGGACCGAAGAGTCACCTAAGCCAAGATCGGAATTTTCTGGTCCAGACCCCAAAGCACTAGAGCAAAGCACAAAGATGAATAGTCTAAATCCAGACACCCAGAAACAACAACCTGAACTTTCAACGGAAGGAAAAGACACCCACACTATGGAGGAGCTGCACTCCTAGATAAAACAACAAATCCCCTTATAGGCCAAGGGTGAGGATGTATAAGATTTCACAATGTAGGAAGTATAAGAAACAATAGAGCCAAAGCTACCAGAGCCTCAAAGGGAACAAACATAAACACCCAGGCTGAGCGTGACATCCGCGCGTGAACAAATGGAGTGGGTTCTCAGGGACCCTCAACAATGCACAAAACTGATGCAAATTTTCATATACAAAACAAAGGTTCAGACTCTTTTTCCCTAAGAGCTACAGTTGAGGATCACACCATGGCCACCAACAGAGGAGGAGGTAGAGACCCACTCAGAGAATCCAATGGCCAGTGGACTTCCACTGCAAATGCGAGCACCTAGAGACATAGCTCCTTCATCTGCTGACCTCGTATAGTGGCCAATGATGCACTTATTTGGATTGATTAGAGAATCAACTGATCAATTAGAGAAAAGGATCCAGGAGGCTGAGAGATACATCGAGGTTGCAAGGAAGGAAGAGTTTGTCGCACAAATAAGAAGTATGTAGGAGGTGCATGAAAAACTCTAAGTTCAGCGCAAACTAGAAAAATTGCAGGAAATACTTGCTGAAGCCTGGCTGAAGATTCAGAAGGTTGTGCCCGAATTACCTGAGGTCAGTGATGCAGGCAAGCTAGAACACCAGATCAAGTTGCTACAAGGAGAATGGACACAACTTGCCACTCAATGTGAGTAACTAAAAGAATAGTTACAACAGGCCCATCAAGAGGTAGAGAAACAACCCTAGAATCTACAGGAGAAGATGCAGAAGATAGTATTGCAAGGTAACAATGCCCGAACAACACTGCACAAGCACACAGTGGAATGCACAAAAATATTCAGGGAAGTCAACGACTGGATGGGCATCATTTATCGACGAAACCAAGTCTTGGAGGAGGTGCGCACAAATATCTAGGTGTTGAATAAAGAAGTTATGGCCACAATGGACCCTATGGAGCAATAATAGAAGTTCGACCAAATTCAACAGGTGGACAATGATTTGAACGCTCTCTTTGAGGCACAGTCCGTAGAAAAGAAAGAGTTGCGGGACTTCCGACCTGTTATTAAGGTAGTGTACATGTAAATTCATCAAGTTGTTGCAACAAAATATTTTCAGTGGAACTTGTTGGTCGAGTCCAAGTCAAAGGCGGATAGCAAGGAAACGACCCAACAGTTTGTTGTTGAGGCATCACTCCTCACCAGGAATTTGTAGGACAAAGTTGGAACCTTTCAAGGAATGAAAGAGCGAGCCTTAGAGCTGGTACCAAATTTTCACCCTTCATTTGAAAAGGTAAAAGAAGAAGAAGCACAAACAGAAGAGCCCAAGGAAGAAGAAAAGAAGGACAAGGGAACACAACAGATGCTCCTAGAAAATGTGAAAGAACCAAGAACTTGACTCAAGGGTGATTCAAGGATTGTGGTCGGAGCCTGTTGGGTCCTTCGTTTTTCAGATAAGGAATCATGCAAGTTTTGACTGAGCACGATTTGTGCAAGCTTCATCAGAGGAATGGAGAAAGAGTAACAAAAAGAAGTTGTGAAAGTCAGCACAACACCAGCTAAGAAACAAATGGTTGCAACAGAGAAAGAAAGCGTGCAAGTCGAGAAGGAAGACATAACCCAACTTATATATAGGGATGAACATAATTGTAAAAGGGTCAGTCGGGTTGTTGGTTGGTGGATTGGTTGATTTATTTATTGCATTTGTTGTTACCCAGTGGATCATGAGTTGGTCCTGAGTTGAGTTTTGTAAATTGAGTGAAGTCAATTCTTGAGTTTGTAATGAATTGGATCTATCAGTTTGAGAATTGGAGCTCTGCGACATGAGTCCAGAGCCTAGAGTTTGTACAACGCACTACTGTGTAATTCTGTGTCTGTAATCATAGAAAGATTCTGAAGATAATATGAAGAAGGACCTAAATTTTCAAATATGATGTGTCTCTATGTGTTTACTCATGCATTACAGTATTTCCTTATGGCTTATGAGTTCTATTTGACGGTTCTACATTTAAATTCTTGCTCGCAACACAAGTAGGTTCGAATATTGCACATCAGTGTTTCAGATTTATTCATGTCTCTTGCACAAGATCAAGAATGAGTCTTGAAGGCTCTATGGATCCTCTTAAATCTTTTCCCTACCCTTCCCCTATCTATCTGTCTCAACAGTGTTTCAGATGAGACTTCTTCTCTTCAAAGGAGATGAAAATGTCAGTGCTCTAGACTACATGGTACCTTTTGTTGGTAACTTGAGAAGGACCTTGGTCTAATCAAACTCACGCCAACATGTGCAACCTGCATATACGCATGTTGTAATATAGGTAGGGTGCATATATGTGGAAAAATCATGGTTTTTTCTCTGGATTTGCAAAAAGGGACTTCAAGTCTGTATAGGGAAATGGAAAAAGACCCTATGTGCAACTTTGCATAGCGTGAGGCAAATCTTGTTATAATAGATGATACCTATTGTGTGAGGTTAGAGGAGTATCTACGATGGCCGAAATACATTATAAGACCCATAAGTGGAGTAACGGGGACCCAACTAGAAGAACTAGTTGCTCATTAGAATTTGTACTCACTTTACATACATGGATGCCAATTTGAATTACACTACAGATCCATGTGAAAATATATCAAACAGTTGTGCATGGCCATGAAAAGGCAATACAGAGGTGGCTACATTCCAAAGGCTATCATAAGAATGAATAAGGCCCAATAAAACCTATCTCAAAATCAATCTGAATATATCTGTATACAATGGAGTACAATCTAATCTCCCATGATCACTGAAGTCACATAAGTACTGGTCTAATGAGAGGTAGCAACAACTCAGGGAATATGTGACTATAAACTGATGTCTTCAATTCTTCTACACAATCTGCCAAAGGTGCAAGTCTACATCGTGTGAATAAAGGATTTGAGGTTGAACAAAATGGGACTTCGTTTGACTACCAGTCATTGAGGTATACCGTTAAAAAATGCTAGATAACCTACAGATAATGAAAGTAGGTATCAAGGTGCTGATTACATTCTTACACATGTGAATAAAGGAGTCGGGTTCGAACACTTGAAGAATACATTGATAAGGAGACATTGATGTATTCCCAACTGTCGATGGTGAGAGAACCTACCACTAATGACTGCAAGCCTCTAGGTACTCATAGGACTCTAGGTATTGTCTCCAAAATAGATGATTTGAAGTTGATGGGAGGAGACTCGCTGAAAGGAGAGCATTAAGGAATCTCTCATCATTCAGCACGAGGTACAGAGCAGGAGCTTGATGATTTGGAGGAAATCAGATGAAGAACATGATCACGAACCAACGACCCTATGCATCTTTTGTGTGTGCCAGGTGCAAGAGGTACACGAAAAAGACCCTTTGAATAGAAGCCAATGAGGGAAAATTATGAAAAAGGTGAGGAAACCACAAGTAGGGATAATGGCATCCAAGACACTACACAAATCCCAGTGTGTGAATAGATGTCTTTTTTTCGAACACAAGGGAAACCACCCAGTCAATGACCAATGATGAAATTTCGAATGTTGGGTTCAAGGTTACCTACCAATGAAGAAAGTATAACTAGGGTGCACGATAGGAATACAACTTCATGTGATTCTAAGACAAAATGAGGGTATGGATGACATGCAAAGTCAAGAGTTCTGAGGAATGGCCGACACAGGTTGATAAACATCCTTTGAACAAGAGCTTGAGACATATGGAATAATCTGGCAACATATACTCAATGATGAAACTTTGAGATGCAAGAGGCATCCATCATAATCTCCATAGAGACTAGAAGAGTAACTAGTCATGGGAGTAAACTCTCTGTATCGAGCTCAACTTCATAAGGTGATGCTAAACCCAAAATTTTGATGACAAGTGGACTCAAAAAAAAAAATCTTTGTTCAAAGGCGACATGACTGCTTCCAATATAAGATAATAATCCCTTCATTCCTGTAGTTTTTTGTTTTTCCACAGTCAAATGAATGCTATGATACATAGGAGGAAACGAGTGTCACAAGTAAGCAAAACTAGTTCCAACAGTGGAACATACCTATGCTCAATGTAAGGAGGTGCATGGGAGAGATGGACACTCGAGGGAATTTTTCCTCCTAGGTATAAGGTATCAAGATGAAAAGGATATAAAAAAGGCTCTTCTTGGTCAAGAATGCAAACTGATGAGGTAAACGACATATACTGCAAAAGTGAGAACCGACAACGGGCTCAATACTGCAAGAAAGGGCATGAGATGCAATCACAAATTAATGCCAAAAAATGTCCTTTTTCGTATCCTTATTATACTTGGTTTGAAAAAGGGATAAAATTGCACCAAATAGATGTCCTTTCAAATCCAATTTATGTGTGTGAAAGAGATAAGTTCACTCGGCAATATTTTCACTTTTTGAAAATGAGTCGGAAAAGAGATTAAATCAAAATCGCTTGGGATTCCTCTAGGTATAGGTCAACATCTTTATGAGTGAGAAATAAGGTTCAACATAAATTCATGTGTTAGTTATAAGGGACTCTCAATCCTAGAGAAAAATTCTTTGCATGGGCATCGTATGAAGCAGAGGATCTAACTAGGTTACCCATGTTTGGTAAGTCTCTACCATTCGATAATGACACTTCTAGTTGCAGATAGAAGGTTCTGTGTCGCTATAAAATGGGTTCGTACCTAAGATATATGAGTGAATTTCATAGGACAATGGAAATGTGCATGATGTAATGGATACCTATCCTATATGCCAGGTACTGAAAATATCTTTCCAAATTTACGAACGGGCAACATGGCACTGAAAACCGCAAGAATCCATGGATAAAACTACAAAAACCAACTCAATCCACTGTCGTATTAGTCCATTATGACAAAATACTATCTGAAACTATGCAAAGTGGGTAAAATTTTTCTATAAATAGTAAAATCAAACAAACTTACTATACCATTGCCTCCGAATGTCAACTAGTGATTGCAGGAGCTATGAGTGACAAAATCGACGACCGTCTAGAACAGGTAATTCATCTTCCTCTCCTATTTCCTTTCCTTGGATTAGATTTTGTAATTAGGTTCCAATTTTTAAGTTATTTAGGGCACAAATGAAAACTTTAGGTGTATGTGGGCTACAATTCATTGGGTCGCGTATATGCATGATTATGTGCGGCTATCTAAAATACAACCTGCGTATACTCAGACCTATACACGAATGTGAACAAAAAAACCCACGTATATGTCTGTAAACATTTGTTTTTAGTCGTTTCTAACTCAAAAAAGGATTTTTCTCTTTTAGGATGGTGCTAGAGTGGAAGGAAAGGGAACATGAAGAGGTAGATGTTGCAGTAGAGAGAGATACAAGGGCCCAAATGAACTTGAAAATATGTGGGCTATATAATTTTTGGTCTCTAAAAGGAATGAGGGACCAAGTGAGATTTCTACACTTGCTCGTGGATTAGTGGGATCCAGATAGTGAGAGCTTCAACCTTGATGGAAAACAATTAAGGATTGAAGTCAAGGATATTTCTTTCTTGACGGGGTTGTCGCGTCGGGGTGAGGTTGTCATCCTCAAATCTTGGGGAACTAGGAGAGGTATGAAAATAGAGGAATACATATATGCTCATTGAATTGCAGGGACCTAGAAGGTCGAGAGCCAACTCCCCATTCGAGTGATAAACAATCTAAGACTTAAGATTGTTTTCCTCGTTTTGACATGGATCGCAGGATCAACCTTTTTGCACCAGGTATTGAGGTCTCTTATGTTCTACTCAGTAGAGTGATTGAGACCCACGGTGTATGACTGGTGCACCTCATTACTGACTAACATGGATATCCAGTTGACATAATGCAAACAAGGTAGTAAGAGGAACTTTGGGCTTGCTTCTATCTTGTGTAGGTTTTTCTTCAAGCGGGTTCCAGGATTGGGACCTAGAGTTGAGATTATTCTATGTGGACCTTATGATCCATCCATGGAAGAGTGGATCGAGTTGATGAGACGACAGGGGGGAGGTAATGTGCTCACACCCTATAACAATGAGTTCTTCTTTGGGTCGAGAAGACATGTCATATCTCTGGATAAATACCCTTATGCAGGGATCAACTTTAGGGGAGATCCTGACATTCCATTACCACCAAGGACCGCCTACAGAGACATAATTATGTCAAAGTTTTTTAAATATTTCATTTTTTTTCTAATTTTGTATAGAAAAAGATTTTGTTTTTTGGATAATGTTAAGTATTAATTAGACATGTATGTTACGTAGATGTAGGTCCATGATGGTCGGATGGACTTCCAAGAATCGTCGGAGGGACCGGGGAGATGAGGCAATGAGAGGGGACGTAGAGAGAGTCCTTCAAAATGTGCAGGGAAACCTGTCTCGTTTGACACAAAGGATTCTGATGGTTCAGGTGGAGGATTTGTCAGAGGCTATGCAACGACAGGTGGTAAGCGTGCCCCATTCTTGTGTGAGACTCTTTTGGTGTCTCACAAACAATGTAGTTTTCTATCATGACACTCATCCAGCGCCATAGGCATAGATTTCATGATTATTATATGATAGACTGTATACATATATTGAGGGTATTAGCCCCAACTTTGTACCATAAACATCATATTTTTTAATATATATATATAAACATGGTTCTTCGGATTTACTTATGTTACAATGTGTACATTGATGAGAATGTTTTATTTGCTTTATTTATGTTACAAATGCCAATCTAAAACAAAATTAGCATATGCATCAGATACATAATTAGAACTCCTAGGTATGTGATGATAAGTAATAAAATCAAACTATCGTTCCAATATTCGTACTCATAGGAATCGTCAGAGTAAAGTAGGGTCTTGCACACGATAACTACCGTTCAACTGATATACTACTAACTAGGAGTCTAGACAAACCTCCAAAGAGATAGTACCATGTGAAATGACATCGCACAAAAGTTCTATGATGGTGCTATATTCGGCCACATTATTCATGGATGGCCCTAGGCATATGCCACCTGAAGACACCAGTAGATCCTCAGGTGAGTAAACAACCCAAGATGTGGAAGCCAAGTTCCTTGTATGAAAATTGGCCCTATCTGTGAATCCTAAGAAGATCAAATACTCCATTGACATCTGCCAACCAAGGGAAAAATGGATAAGAAATCTAAGGATCAAAATAAAAGGAAAATATATATACACTAAATTACATTATTATACAAAGAGGTACACCCAAGCTTGGGGATCAAGCGTAATATATTTTCAAATAGATCCCATTCTTGGGCTTAGCCAACATGTTCCCTTCATAATCTTCTAATTCATAGGCTCCTTTTTCTAAGACACGTCACACGATATAGGGATCATGCCACATGGGGTTTAAATTGCCTTCCCCTAGTGTTTCTTTGGCTTGATCATACAAAAGGACCAATTCACCCTCAACGTACAACTGAGGATAGACAAACTGATCGCACTGGACCTTGACATGACTTTTATTCACTTCGATAGTCGTAGAGGCATCTCGACGCTGCTCATATAGACTCTCTAGGTGTATGAGGCATCGTTCGAGATAGAAAGTGTCAGGTAGAAGTGCAACTGCCAATATAAGAGAAGGGATCTCACACTCAATAGGTAAGATCAAATACACACCATGTACTAACTAGAAAGGAGAAAAACTAGTGGAACTCTTGACCGCGGTTCGCTATGCCCAAAGTGCGGGATATAGCATGATATGTTAGTCGAATTTGCTATGGCTGACATTTTTCTACAAAATGGTCTTGAGAGACTTGTTCACGGTCTCTACTTTTCCATTTTACTAGGGTTAGTAAGAGGAAGTATGACCATGCCTAAACGCCAATTTAGATGTCATTTCTTGCATCATTTCATTCTGAAATTGACTGCCATGATCAATGAAAATCTCACTCGGGATTCCGAACCTGGATATAATTTGATTGAATACAAAGAAGGAAACATTATTCCCATCGGATTTAACTGTAGGCATGGCCGCGAAACACTTAGTAAAGTAGTCTACAACCAAACTAATGTGTTGATGCCCAAAACCAAAGATGGGTTGCAATCCACAAAATACACCCCCCATTTGGTGAAGGGACCGACAGTAATTATTGGATGGAGAGGGGATAGATGCGAGAACATTTTCCGAGTGAACACCTAGTAGGGGTGACCGTTATTAACCACTTCAATGCAATATTTAAATATAGACGACCAAAAATAACTGGCTCACAAATTTGTTTTGGATATTGCAAGCCTAAATCGATGACCACCACAAGCCCCACTGTGGAATTTTTTTAGAATAGACTCGACTTCTTCGTGAGTTAAAGAACGACGCTATAAATTTTCTATTCCTCAATGAAACAGAGTGTCATCATTGATAATATAGTTCTTATCTTGGTATCGTATATTCCATTGGTCATCTTGTGAGAGATGATGAGGGAAATTCAAAGTTTGAAGATAGAGAACAATGTCTCCATACCAGGAATCTGACGACAAGACAAGGAAAATGTGTTCCCAATCTAAAACAAAATTAGCATATGCATCAGATAAATAATTAGAACTCCTAGGTATGTGATGATAATTAATAAAATCAAATTTTCATTCTAATAGTCGTACTCGTAGGAATCGTTGGAGTAAAGTAGGGTCTCACACATGGTAACTACCATTCAACTGACATACTACTAATTGGAAGTCCAAGCAAACCTCCAAAGAGCGAATACCATGTGAAATGGGGTGAGGTTGTCAACCTCAAAGCATGGGGAGCTAGGAGCGGTATGAAAATAGAGGAATACATATATTCTCATTGCATTGCAAGGACCGAGAAGGTCGGGAGCCAACTCCCCATTCAAGCGATAAACAATGTAAGCCTTAAGATTGTTTTCCTTGTTTTGACATGGATCGCAGGATTGACCTTTTTGCACTAGGTATTGAGGTTTCTTATGTTCTACTCAATAGAGTGATTGATACCCATGATGTATGACTGGTGCACCTCATTACTGGCTAACATGAAGATCCAGTTGACAGAATGAAAACAATGTAGTAAGAGGAACATTGGGTTCACTTGTATCTTGTGTAGCTTTTTCTTCGAGCGGGTTCCAGGATTGGGACCTAGAGTCGAGATTATTCCTTGTGGACCTTGTGATCCATCCATGGTAGAGTGGACCAAGGTGATGAGACGGCAGGGGGAGGTAGGGTGCCCACACCCTATAATGATGAATTGTTCTTCAGGTGGAGAAGAATTGTTATATATCTGGATGAATACCCTTACATAGGGATCGACAATTAAAATCGATAGTTAACTGTAGGACATGCCTACAGTTAAAATTGGAAGTTGGGAATACATCAATGTCTTCATAAAAGGAATATAACGATGAGATCAGGAGACATTCATGTATTCCTAATTGTCGATGGTGAGAGAACCTACCACTACTGACTGTAAGCCTCTAGGTACTCATAGGACTCTAGGTCTCGTCTCCAGAATAGATGAGTTGAATTCGATGGAAGGAGACTCGCTAAAAGGAGATAATTAAGACATCTCTCATCATTCAACATGAGGTACAGAGCAGGAGCTTGATGATTTGGAGGAAATCAGACGAAGAACATGATCACGAACCAACGACCCTATGCGTCTTTCGCGTGTGACAGGTGCAAGTGGTACACAAAAAATACCCTTTGAATAGAAGCCAATGAGGAAAACTTATGAAAAAGGTGAGGAAACCACAAGTAGGGATAATGGCATCTAGGACACTACACAAATCCCAGTGTGTGAATACATGTCTTGTCATCGAGCACAAGGGAAGACACCCATCCAATGACCAATGATGAAATGTCGATTGTTGGGTTCAAGGTTACCTACCAATGAGGAAACTAGGACTATGGTGCATGATAGGAATACAACTTCATGTGATCCTGAGACAAAGTGAGGGTATGGATGACATGCAAAGTCAAGAGTTCTGAGGAATGGCTAACACAGGTTGATAGACATCCTTTGAACAAGATCTTGAGACATATGGAAGAATATGTCAACATATACTCAATGATGAAACTTTGAGATGCAAGAGGAATCAATCAAAATCTCCATAGAGACTATAAGAGTAACTAGTCGAGGGAGTAAATTCTCTGTAAAGAGATCAGCTTCCTAAGGGCATGCTAAACCTAAAATTTTGATGACAAGTGGAGTAAAAAAATTTGTGCTCTATTCAAAGGTGACACGACTGCTGCCAATATCAGATAATACTCCCCTCCTGCCTGTATTTTTTTGTTTTTTCATAGTCAAATGAATTCTATGATACATAGGAGGAAACGAGTGTCACAAGTAAGCAAAAGTTGTTCCAGCAGTGGAACATACCTATGCACAATGCAAGGAGGTGCATGTGGGAGATGGACACTCGGGGGAATGTTTCCTCCTGGGTATAAGGTGTCAAGCGACAAAGGATATAAACAAGGCTCTTCTTGGTTGAGAATGCAAACTGATGAGGTAAATGACTTATACCGCAAAAGCGAGAACCGACAATAGGCTCAATACTGCAAGCAAGGGCATGAGATGAAATCACAACGTAATGCCAAAAAATTTCCTTTTTTGTATCCTTATTCTACTTGGTTTGAAAAAGAGATAAACTTGCACCAAATAGATGTCCTTTCAAATCCAATTTACGAGTGTGAAAGAGATAATTTCACTCGAAAATCTTTTCACTTTTTGAAAACGAGTAAGAAACGAGCTTAAATCAAAATCACTTGGGAGTCCTCTAGGTATTGGTCAACATGTTTATGAGTGAGAAATGAGGTTCAACATAAATTCATGTGTTAGCTATAAGGGACTCTTGATCCTGTAGAAAGAATCTTTGCATGGGCACTGAATGAAGCAGAGGATCTAACTAGGGTACCCATGTTTGGTAAGTCTCTACCATTCGATATTGAAACTTCTAGTTGCAGATAGAAGGTTTTGTGTTGCAATAAAATGGGTTCGTACCTAATACATATGAGCGACATTCATAGGATGATGTAAATATGCATTATGGAATGGATACCTATCCTGTATGGCAGGTAATGAAAATACTTGTCCAAAGTTACGAATGGGCGGCATGGTGCTGAAAACCGCAAGAATCCATGGATAAAATACAAAAACCAACTCAATCCACTGTCGTATTAGTCCATTAGGCCAAAATATTGTCCGAAACTATGCAAAGTGGGTAAAAATTTGCTATAAATAGTTAAAAAAACCAAATTTACTATACCATTTGTATTTTTTACCCAAATAGTGGATTTTGGACCAAATTGCCTCCGAACATCAACTAGTGATTGCGGGAGCTACGAGTGATAGAATCAACGACCGTCTAGAACAAGTAATTCCTCTTCTTCTCCTCTTTCTTTTCAGTGGATTATATTTTGTAATTAGGTTCCAATTTTTACGTTATTTAGGGCTCAAATGAAAACTTTAGGTGTATGTGGGCTACAATTCATTGGGTCGCATATATGCATGATTATGTGCGACTGTCTAAAATACAACCTGCATATACGCAACCCTATACACGAATGTGAACACAACAACCCATGTATATGTCTGTAAACATTTTTTTTTAGTTGTTTCTAACTCAAAAAAGGATTTTTCTCTTTTAGGATGTTGCTAGAGTGGAGGGAAAGGGAACATGAAGAGGTAGATGTTGTAGTAGAGAGAGATACAGGGGCCCAAATGGCCTTGAAAATATGTGGGCTATATAATATTTGGTCTCTAAAAGGCATGAGGGACCAATGAGATTTCTATAGTTGCTCGTGGATTCCTAGGATCTAGATAGTGAGAGCTTTAACCTTGATGGAAAACCATTAAGGATTGAATTCGAGGACATTTCTTTCTTGACGGGGTTGTCGCGCTGGGGTAAGGTTGTCAACTTCAAATCCTAGGGAGCTAGGAGTGGTATGAAAATATAGGAATACTTATATGCTCATTTCATTACAGGGACCGAGAAGGTTGGGAGCCAACTCCCCATTCTAGCGATAAACAATCTAACCCTTAAGATCGTTGTCCTCGTTTTGACATGGATCACAGGATTGACCTTTTTGCACCATGTATTGAGGTCGCTTATGTTCTACTCAGTAGAGTGATTGAGACCCACAGTGTATGAATGGTGCAACTCATTACTGGCTAACATGAATATCCAGTTGATAGAATGAAAACAAGGTAGTAAGAGGAACTTCACGTTCGCTTCTATCTTGTGTAGATATTTCTTCGAGCGGGTTCTAGGATTGGGACTTAGATTCAAGATTATTTTGTGTGGACCTTGCGATCCAGCCATGGCAGAGTGGACCGAGGTGATGAGACAACAGGGGGGAGGTAGGGTGCCCACACCCTATAACGATGACTTCTTCTTTGGGTGGAGAAGACATGTCATATCTCTGGATGAATACCCTTATGCAGGGATCAACTTTATAGGATATCCTGACATTCCATTACCATGAGGGACCTCCTATGGAGACATAGGTATGTCAAAGTTTTTTAAATATTTCATTTGTTTTTGTATTTTTGTATAGAAAAACAAAAATAGTTTTGGATGATGTTAAGTACTAATTAGACATGTATATGACATAGACGTAGGTCCACGATGGTTGGACGGACTTCCAAGACATCGTCAGAGGGACCGGGGAGATGAGGCAATGAGAGGGGATGCAAAGAGAGTCCTTCAAAACATCTAGGGAAACCTCTCACGTTTGACACAAAAGATTTCGATGGTTCAGGTGGAGGATCTGTCGAAGGCTATGCAATGACAGGTGCTAAGCATGCCCTGTGCTTGGGTGAGACTCTTTCAGCATCTCACAAACATTGTAGTTTTCTATCATGACACTCATCCAGTGCCCCAAGCATATATTTCATGATTATTATATGATTGATTGTACATATATATTGAGGGTATTAGTCCTAATTTTGTACCATAAACATCAAATTTTTTTAAATACATACAAAAACATGGTTCTTCGGATTTACTTATGTTACAATGTGTACATTGATGAGAATGTTTTATTTGCTTTAGTTATGTGACAAATGCCAATCTAAAACAAAATAATCATATGCATCAGATACATAATTAGAACTCCTAGGTATGTGATGATGAGTAATAAAATCAAACTGTCGTTCCAATAGTCATACTCATAGGAACCATTGGATTAAAGTAGGGTCTCGCACACGGTAACTACCATTCAACTGACATGCTACTAACTGGGAGTCTAGGAAAACCTCCAAAGAGTGAATACCATGTAAAATGTCATCGCGCAAAAGTTCTATGATGGCGCTATATTCGGCCACATTATTCATGGATGGCCCTAGGCATACGCCGCCTGAGGACACTAGTAGACCCTCAGGTGAGTAAACAACCCAAGATGTGGAAGCTAAGTTTCATCCATGATGACTGGCCCCATTTGTGAATCCTAAGAAGATCAAAGACTCCGTTGACATCTGCCAACCAAGGGAAAACTCGATAAGCAAGCTGAAGATCAAAATAAAGGGAAAATATATATACACTAAATTACATTAGTATACAAAGAGTTACACCCAAGCTTGGGGATCAAGTGTAATATATTTTCAAATACAGCCCATTCCTAGGCTCGGCCAACATGTTCCCTTCATAATCTTCTAATTCATAGGCTCCTTTTTCTAAGGCACATTGCATGATATAGGGATCATGCCACATGGGTTTTAACTTGCCTTCCCCTATTGTTTCTTTGGCTTGATCATATAAAAGGACCAATACACCCTCAATGTACAACCGAGGATAGAAAAACTTATCACACTGGACCTTGACACATCTTTTATTCACTTTGATAGTCGTAGAGGCGTCTCGATGTTGCTCATCTAGACTCTCTAGGTGTACGCGGCATCATTTGAGATAGAAATTGTCAGGTAGAAGTGAAACTGCCAATATAAGAGAAGGGATCTTGCATTCAATAGGTAAATTGACTCCACACCATGTACTAACTGGAAAGGAGAAAAACCAGGGGCAGTCTTGACCACGGTTCAGTATGCCCAAAGTGCAGGATATAGCAGTATATGTCAGTCGAATTTGCTATGGCTGACATTTTTCTGCAAAATGGTCTTGAGAGACTTTTTCATGGCCTCTACTTTTCCTTTTTGCTAGGGGTAGTAAGGGGAAGAATTACCATGCTTAAACCCTAGTTTAGATGCTAGTTCTTCCATCATTTCATTTTGAAATTGACTGCCATGATCAATGAAAATCTCACTCGGGATTTTGAACCTGGATATAATTTGATTGACTACGAAGAAGGAAACAATATTCCTATTGGATTTTACTGTAGGCATGGCCTCGAACCACTTACTAAAGTAGTCTATGGCCATGATAATGTGTTGATGCCCCCCAACCGAAGCTAGGTTGCAATCCATAAAATACAACCCCCACTTACTGAAGGGACCAATAGTAATTACTGGATGGAGAGGGGATAGATGAGAGAAAATTTTTCGAGTGAACACCTGGTAGGGGTGACACTTATTAACCACTTCAATGCAATCTTTAAAGATAGACGACCAAAAATAACTGGCTCGCAATTTTGTTTTGGCTATCGAAAGCCTAGATAGATGACCACCACAAGCCCCACTGTGGAAGTTTTTTAGAACAGACTCGACTTCTTCGTGTGTTAAACAATGACGCAAGATATTTTCTATTCCTCGACGATATAGAGTGTCACCGACGATAATATAGTTCTTATCTTGGTATCGTATACACCATCGGTCATCTCGCAAGAGATGTTGAGGGAAATTCAAAGTTTGAAGATAGATAAAAATGTCTCCATACCATGAATCTAATGACGAGACAAGGAAAATGTGTTCATCTGCAAATGAATCAACATGAATAACGTCCTTATCTAAATGAGGGAAGTCAGATATTAACTCTGCAAAAACTAGTGATTTTTTGGATTTTGTTGAAGCGAAATTGAGATCGAACTCTTATAGGATGGAAATCCAATTATTATACTTTCCCCCTATGATACGCCTAGTAAGGACTATTGAAATGGATTGACATCGGCAAGCACATTTTTTTTGCAAAGAAATATATAATGTCTTAACCATTGGACTGCATGAACGACAACCAAAGCTAGATTTTCGACATGAGAATAATTGAGTTCAGGGTCGACTAAGTTTTGACTAAGATAGTAAATGATGTTCTCATGTAGCTCATCATCCTCCTAAACCAAGACCATACCAATCGTCTCTTCAAACACAGTGACACAAAGAAAGTAATCTATACTATAGTGAGGAGACTTCAGCATAGGCATCGATACCAAGGCTTTCTTCAAAGAATTGAAGGATTCCTGGGCTTGCTCATCCCAGATAAAAGGAGTGTCCTTCTTCAAGAGATGCATGAAACCCTTAGTAATATTGGCATAGTTTACTATAAACTGACGCAAAAAGTTAGCTTTCCCCTATAAGCCTTGAAGTTGGAGAATAGTGCACAGGGGAGGAAATCAAAGTATTGCCTCAACCTTTAATGGATCTACCATGATCCCAGTCTCAGAGACTAAAAATCCTAAAAGACGACCTAATCTAATGGAAAATATGCATTTATGAGGGTTCAACCGGATAAGATAATGGTGATATTTTTCAAAGACTAGATGAAGGTGCTTAGGATGATCCACTCTCTTACAGGAGTGAGCAACAAGATCATCAAGATAGGCTTCAACTATATTCTTGATATAGTGAAATGCAAAGGTCATAGCACGTTGGAAGGTTGCTCCGGTGTTTTTAAGGTCGAAAGGCATCTTCCGGTATGCGAAAGTACCCCAAGGGAAAATAAATCTCATCTTGTGTTGGTCCTCAGGTTTAATATAAATTTGGTTATACCCCGCAAATCCATCCAAGAAAGAAAAAACTTCACTTCCCGCACATTCATCAAGAATCTAATCGATAAAGGGTATCAGTTAGTTGTCTTTAGGACATGATTTCTTCAGGTAACAAAAATCCATGCATACGCGGATGGTTCCTTTCTTTTTATTCACAGGAACAAGATTGGATACCCATTCAATCAATGGAATTGGGTAGATAAAGAGAGCATTAAGAAGTTTCTCTACCTCTTCCATAATAGCAAGGGCATTCCTCGGATTGATAGCTCTAAGATGTTTTCGAACATTCTTAGCATCTGGGTAAGTTTTAATCTCATGTTCGACAATTCGTGGGTTGATTCCTGGAATATCTTCATATTACCAAGTGAATACATCTCAAAATTCCTTGAAGAGTTTGGTGTAGATCAATATTTCTTCTAGCAAGCAATCCACACCGATGTGTACATTTTCAATCTTGTCAGGGATATGAGAGATATCGATCGTGACGATAGGGGAGATACTCGCCCTAATTCCTTTGGCATAAATTTTGTGTGTATCAAGTGGAATTACAAAGTGACCAACTATCTCACTCAAAGTAGATCTAAAGTCATCTTGTTCAATTCTATCAAGATCTGGGAGAAAATAAGAGAGATTATGCATATCATCCCAAGGTTTGTCAGAACCATTCATGGATTCAATGATTTCTTCGTCCGAAGGAAAATTCTCATTGAAGAAGTCATGTGAACAAGACGACAAAGTGACACACATTGGCTCCAGAATAGGATCCTCCTCATCCATTGTTGGCACAAGGGTAGACCCAGGATTCAACGCTACAACAACACACCAAAAAAACCCTAACTACCAGCCCTTTCAGCAACACCTGCGAAGCATATGAAGTCTCACCTGAGGTAGAGGCAGGGGTGGTTGCAGGACTCAAATGTCTGTAACCTTAGAACGAACATAGATTTGTGATTATAATACTCAACAGAGAACTTTAACATCAACAGTTCATCAATATTCAACCAATAACTAATACGTAGATAGAACAGAGCATCACATCATTCACTCAGATCTGATGTATTTAAGCACTTTATCATAAACAAACAGGTTATATCTAGTAGATCAAGCACTAAGCACCTTCATATAGGTCAGATCTAACATTATTACACATCATAAGCACAAAACATCAACATATTTATCTATCTCTATCAATGTACTTAGCAAGAGAAGTTATAAATGCATCAAGACAAGCACAAAGTAGAATAACACAATGTTTACGTGGTTCACCCCCACCCTGGGGCTACATCCACCAACTATTCTTCTTTATTGTCTTCAGTCAATCGGTTACAATAACAGAGCCTCAAAAACCCTACTTCACCTAGGACAGGAGATCTGTGCACCTTGCTAGATTTTACTTCCTTGCGTTCCAACACAAATCCTTCCATAGTCTTGCTACAATGACTTGCACTTAGCTCTTCAAGTCTCACACAGTATGCCTGAAGCCATACAATCCTTGGTCACACAGATCCAACTCTTAGCACTTCACCAACTTGCACACACTACTTCTTACAATGCCTAGAATTCTATTTATACATACAAAATAGGCCCAAACATGGGTAAACCCATGGGCCAACATCCCATGCCCGTTACATAATCCCAAAAACCCAAAAAGGACCCAAAAAAGGGGTCGATATCCATGATCTCCACTTCGTCTTGCGCTCCTCCTTATACAGGCTCTCAAAGTCCGAAAATAGGTCAAACTTGACCAGATCTCTCAAAACTTGGTCAAGGGAAAATAGGCCCCCAACACTCACCTGTGACTCGTCCCGAGTCACTCTGATGTAGTAAGTTCTTCTTCGAACGATTCAATCTTGGCTCAAACTGCTTCAACTTGTTGATGTGCTACAAGATATTGTTCAACAAACTCTTGAATGACTACATCATTCACAAGTCCTTCCAGGTGTTGTTCTGCTACAGTACTAACCTGCTCTAGTTCTGCTCCTTGGCCTTCTACCTTTGTAAACAACATAGGTTGTAGTTTCTGAGTTATCTCCATAAATCTACTCTGGATAGGATGGATATACTGCTGTGCAATTTGCTGATCTTGTGATCTCTTCATTCTCTCCACAAATGTTAGGGCTTTCAGCTGTGCCTGTAGTGTTTTTGCGTGTTGCTTCACTTCCTAGAGCTGCGACTCCATTGCCTGCAATTCTGGGTTCTCGGTAAGTTTATCATATGTCTGGGCACTATGATCAATGAATTGGTTGCATTCTAAGGTAAGGGATTTTAGCCTTTCAACCATTATCCTGGAAGTTTCTTCTCTTTGGTCCTTTACCTCCTATGGGGTCTCATGCACAATGCATAGTTCTAGGTCTGCGATGCATTGTTGCAGCTGCTAGATCACTTCTTCAAGTTGCACTACTTGATTCGTGACTTGTTCCTCTTTCTTTAATTCTACGAAAATTACAGAGCGTAGTGCTCTGTTGACTGCTTCCTTCACTTCGAGTTTCTCAGCGAGAAACTGTTCCTTGCCTTGTTGCAGTTGTGCCTTTTCTTCATCAAACTTCACTTGGAGAGCACTCTTTTCCTATTCGACAGCTCGAATTTGTTCTAAAATTACTCTCTGTAATTGTACCAAAGCCTGGGTGGCTTGCGTTGTTTCCTATTGTGCTTATCGAAGGTGAGCTTCACCTGTATCAGCGAGCGGGTGGAGTTGGGCTAGCTCATCGCTCGGTTTCAGTGTTCCCAATGGCAGAGGCGAAGTGGAGACTGCGTGGCTAGACAATAGTGCTTGCTGTGCACTCCTTGGAGTTCGAACTCAAT
This sequence comes from Picea sitchensis, assembly GCA_010110895.2. Taxonomy (NCBI): domain Eukaryota; kingdom Viridiplantae; phylum Streptophyta; class Pinopsida; order Pinales; family Pinaceae; genus Picea; species Picea sitchensis. The sequence goes on from SNQJ01S0032666.1 coordinate 40,904, forward strand.
TTTATTGTACATCACCTCCTTCTTAGCTTCTTGCTTCTCTGCTATCTCCAGCGAAGCATCATTCAAGGATACTATGATGAAATTGAAATCATTAGAGGTGAGGACGGTCTGCATCTTATTTATAGGGGCTTTTGATCTCTTTCGGGAGGAAGGTTTCGAGGGGGAAACCTTCCTTTTCTTCGAGGGGTCCTCCTCATCTCTGGGTGGTGTTAATTCACCTTTCCTTTGTTCAGCTTCTATGCCATCTATCTCTTCACCATCACCTCCTTTCTCTGGTGACATGGAAGCAGTATTCACCGAGGCACTGCTTAAATCTTGTACTTCATCAGTCTTCTTTGTTTCTCTAGGTTTGGGTGTATCCTGTGCAGCTTCTAGGTTGTCGATGTCAGATATCTCCATAGGGTCTGTTGGAATAAGGAGGTTAGTGGACCATTCCTTTGTAATCTCCTCTAATTCCTCCTCCGTCAGCTTACAGTAGGATTGAATTTGTTGCTTGTGTTCATCGGCTCGCGCTGTGATATAGATGAAATGTCGATCAACGCTGAACTTCATCAAAGGACTGAATCGGTGTATAGTGTTCGGTGTCATGCGAGGCTAAGACTGTATGGATATCTTCAGCTGGTTGTAGTATGTATGGAACACAGTATTTGACTGCCATTTCTTATTCATGTCACTTGAGTACCACAATGTACTAAACTTCGCGACCAATGCTTTGAAAGGCTCGATGTTCGGGAAGGTCGCACCTTCCGGCATCTACTAGGCAATGAAAGCGATAAGGATTAAGAGCCAGTTGAAATGGAATTCATATCCTTGATCTTGTGCTTCTCTGCAGTCAAGTTCCAACTGGTTCACCAGGTATTTCACCTAATTCATTTGTAGGCCCTCCGTGCACTTCCCTGCGAGGTCGAATACAAAACTAGTCACTTGGGGGGGTTGGTTCTTGCATACTAAATTCCCTTCAATCATATGACAGGCGAGGCACACTATGCCATTCTAAATATAGGCTACCTTGTAGCCTCTCATTCCCTTCTTGACATCACCGTAGGTGTCCTTGATCCTTTGTGTGAGAGCGTGGTCCATGGCTTTTCCAGGATAGAAATCCTGTGGGTTGGGTCCTTGCATACTCAAACCCATGATCCGATTGATCAAGGTCAGATCAACTGTGATACAATGTTTTAGCCACAAATATCCTCCATGGTAACAAGACAAAAACAACTTTACACATGCATTCACCTCTTGGTGTCTTCCGAAGTGGGGAATTTTCATGACGTTGAGTAGGGTGGACTGCGCGAGGTTATGGGTCCATGCTTGGGGAATCACCTTTGAGTTTTTCCCTTTTGTTATAGTCAGATACTTATGTGTGGATAACATGTTGTATACTTTGCGATCTCTGAGGTTGAAATCACTAAACTTCAACGCTGCGATCTTATCTTGGTCTGATCTCACTGCGTGTATCCCCTTCAGGAGGTACACAGTGACCAAGGTGTACTCAAAATATATAGGTACGTTGTCGCAGTTTACAACACTGCTTAAAGGTGGTATATAGGTGGGTAAGATATTCGGGATCAGTTTAGCATTCGCTAAGTCATATCTGTGCTTATTTCTCTTCTCATCGAACGACCGGGATGGTCCTACTCCGTGAGCAGTGGATGGAGACGCTGACAATCCTCTCATGGATGATGCTTGTATACCTGTAGATATCTACATGACTCTTTCAGTCATGAGGTTGATCAAAACTTCCTCAACAACTCTTTCTGTAGTGCTCAACTCGTCCAACATACATGCTTGGGGTTAACAATCTCAGGATTGGGGGGGTAGCTAAGACAAAGTAACGAGATAAAGAGCAGAAGCATGATGATCACTGTATAAATTCAACTTAGTCCGTGGGCTCAAATTCTCAATTGGAAAAAGTGTTCTCGGTGTGTGGTGCGGTGGGATAAATAGGTAACTCGACAACTGTTCTCTTGCAACGGGTATGAGGCCTTCATTGACTTGGTTCTGTCCATTATGGCGCAGTCCCAATGGTTGAATGGCGAGCTGGCTAGCTATAAATGGATTTTTATCTATTCAGAGCATTGATCTAATGGTTATAATGTCCCTAACGGATATATTTTTTCACCATGGCAAAGTGCCATGTGTCGCTGTTCTGATATCCTGGAGAAGCTCCAATTTTGCAAATTTTCCTTCTGTGAGGTTCCCTCTGGAGCCTTCTGCAACTTATCAATCTTGGCTCTCTTCTTACTTAACTTTCTAGCCTTCTTTCTAGTGAGCTTCGTCTCGGTATTCCTTTTTCCATTCTGATTTTTGTCTTCTTTTGACCTAGTCACTTCGTGTTGTTGAGATTCTTCCCTAGTGTTCCTAGATAATACTACTTCTTTGTCTGGGATAGGTACTTCAATCTTCTATGGATCCTATAGCGTTCTTGCAACTTCGACATTCGGGTCTCTAGTGTTAAATAGCTTTGATTTGTTTTGTTGTTATTCGATCAAGTGTGTGATCCTTCTAGTCATGAAATCTTTTAATTCTTGCTTCTTCTGCTCCAAAACTTCTTCTTCTTCCTTTCATCTAGCTCAATCTCTATCAATCCAAGGTTTTCCTAATAACATGGTAAATGGGGCACTATCCTTGATAAATTTAACAATCTCAAAATATTCTTCTGTCGAAGTTCCATTGGTAGTCATAGGTATTTGAGCGAGCCTTCCACATAGGTTTATCAAGTTTCCTCTGAATAACCCTATTCCTCCTAATGAAGGAATCATAGTAGGCTTTCCTAAAAGTTCCCAAGTTCTTTTTGTCATAATATTCACCTCTGTTTCTTCATCTAGAACATAGTCAACATCGAAGTATCCTATTCTTGCTTCAAGGCATTCTTTTTCTTTGAAGATATCCGATAATCTAGCATGTCAGTGGTCATTCAGGGTTTCGTTTATTTGTAGCAATACGTTCTGTGATTCTTTCTTGGGTTCTGCTATTTCTGGATCTACCTTTGGGTTTTCTTTATTTAGATTCATTCCTTCTAGCTTAGAAATCATTCTATGGAAATCCAACACTTCATGGTCTATAGATTTACAACAAAGACAACTAGGTCTTTTCCCAAGGCATTCCTTAGCAAGATGTGCCAGTCTTCTGCAACTGTAACAGAGAGTTAATCCTCTCTTTCTCTTAAATGATCCCCAACCTTTCCTGTACTGTGTATTAGGATCATGATAGCTAACCTACAAAAAATTCTTTCTAGGATCCTACATATACTTATTAGTCCAAACATTCTTTCTATGCATAGGTATAACATATTTTTCACTATTCATATCAAATCTTCTTTTATCTATTAATATCCTTGTTTTCAAGCTAGGATAGAATCTATCAAACATACCTAGATTCATACTTTTGAAACAAAAATTTCCACCAATCTTACTTCTACAAAGCACAAAGCCTTCAAATCTATAACTTTTCAGTATTCTTACCTATATTAGAGCACAGAGCTTACAGATCTTACCTCTTTTCTTCAGATTTGACCTCTTTTATTGGTACAGATATCCTTAAGTCAAGTAGAATGATGTGTATTGGGACAACATATATATGCACAGAGATTTCACAATCTCAGGTCGAATATTTTCATAAAGCTTCTTCTTTCTCAATTCCCAACAATCACAGTTTCAAGTCCAATACTGCGCACTTCAGCAGTAGATCTACACAAAAAAATTCTCTTCAGTTCCCAGCAATCATAGTTTTAGGTCCTGATAACAGAACGATTTGTTGGCACAGGGGCAGACCTAGGGTTCAACACTACAACAATGCACCAAAAAAACCCTAACTACCGACCCTTTTGGCAACACCTGCGAAGCAGAAGAAGTCTCACCTAAGGTAGAGGTAGGGGTGGTTGCAGTAGTCAAGTGTCTGCAACCTTAACTGGGACACAGATCTATGATTATAATACTTAACAGAGTACTTTAGCATCAACAATTCATCAATATTCAACCAATAAATACTGTGCAGATAGAACAAATCATCACATCATTCACTCAGATCTGATGTATTTAAGCACTTTATCATAAACATACAGGTTATATTTAGCATATCAAGCACTAAGCACCTTCATATAGGTCAGATCTAACATTCTTACACATCATAAGCACAAAGCATCAACAAATTTATCTATCTCTATCAAATCACTTAGCAAGAGAAGTTATAAACACATCAAGACAAGCACAAAGCGAAACAACACAGTGTTTACGTGGTTCACCCCCACCCTGGGGCTAGGTCCACCAAATCTTCTTCTTTATTATCTTCAGTCAATCGGTTACAAGAACAGAGCCTCAAAAACCCTACTTTTCCTAGGACAGGAGATCTGAGCACCTTGCCAGATCCTCCTTCCTTGCATTCCAGCACAAATCCTTCCACAGTCTTGCTACAATGACTTGCACTTAGCTCTGCTAGTCTCACACAGTATGCATGAAGCCTTACAATCCTTGATCACACAGATCCAACTCTTAGCACTTAGCCAACTTGCACACACTACTTCTTACATTGCCTAACCTTCTATTTATACATAGAAAATAGGCCTAAACATGGGTAAACCCATGGGCCGACATCCAATGCCCATTACATAATCCCAAAAACCCAAAAAGGACCCAAAAAAGGGGCCGAGATTTGTGATATCTACTTCATCTTGCGCTCCTCCTTTGATACGTTGTCGAAGTCCGAAAATAGGTCAAACTTGACCAGATCCCTCAAACCTTGGTCAAGGGACAACATCTGTCTGTGAGGTAACAAGATCTGGATTGACATGAGAGTCAAGAATAACTTGTTACGCAATATTCGCTACCGATAGTGGCATAGCCATGCTAGAATGTGACTAACCTTCACAAGACGTTGTCGAGGAATGTAGGGTCCAAGGATCTTTAAAATAGGAAGTGTGGAAAGGAACACACCTCTCTGATGAAACGAGCCTACTGGACATGGCATAGATATGGTGAACTAGTGCCATGAAGTCGAAGGTACCCATAAGGGATGAATACATTATGACACCGATATTCTCAGTTGTCGGCTAATAATTTTTTATCATGGGGATCGACGGTCCAATAGATGCACTGGGACTAGTATACACAAAGGACAACTGATCGATCATCATGATCTTCCCATCGTGAGGAAAACAAAGCGTACAGAAGACAGATGATACGATTTCATTCATAACACAATTCCAATTGTGTCCTAGTAACAATTTATAATCGAGGGGTGCATAAACAACCTCGGCATCCACCTCTACCATTTTCCCACCTAACTGGACCAAAAAGGTAGGAACAATACCATGAGGGTGGAAGGAACGACTGTCAAAAGAAGTCAACATGGTCGGATATTGAGAAAGGGTCAGAGAGCCAAGGGATTTCCAAAAGACCAGGGACATCACACATGTTGCAATGCCTTCATCAACAACAATATGCTTGATGGTATACTTCGAGTAACCCACATGAATTTGGAATTCCACATGGTAAGGAAAGTGAGGCTTCACATCTGTAAAGTCAAACTTGATAACTTTTGATCCACAAGGATCTAGAGATCCTAACACTGATAGAAAATAATTCCTATGTGAAGGACACGTCTGGAGTACTTCCAGAGCCTACATCGCACAAGGGGTCTTACCCAGGTCCTCAACAATAGAGTAATTATGGGCAGCTCTAGCATTAGGATTGTGGGTAGAGCGCTTAAGTACTCCTTTCAAAATATAAGTCTGGGGCTCTGGTTTTTCGATCTATAAGGGAGTCTCCAGAGGAGGGGGACACTGTAGAAAAGGTACAGTCTGTGGAGAACTATAATCGTGAGACTGAGTGGCTATGTTAAGCTCAGATTTAACCATATTGATGCATAAATGTTCACCATCTTGTGTCAGTGGGTTTTGACTCCCACTCGCCACATTTTCGGCATTTGAGGAGCTCGAGGCCATGTGTTTCTTATGTGGAAAATGATTAGTCAGCATGATGGGCGATAGAGATAAAATCCTAGCAGGTTCCATGAGTTTGGGGCATAAATGGGTAATGTGATCATCTGTACAAAGCTTACAAGGAAACTTCACCTTCCACCTTTCTTTCTTGCCCTCACCAACATTATTATTCGTCTTCTCAGTATTACCATTTTCCTTGGGTTTATTATTATTCTTCCCACCCCTACGATTATTACTATGTCATTTCTTCTTATTCTCTCCTGGTTGTTGATTACCATTCAGGCTAGTCAATGAGTTCATAGATTGTACATCCACAGATTGAGTGGGATTAAAGGATACATATGAAGTTGGCCCTCCTGCAAACTTGTTTAGAGACAAGTATTTCAAATGGTTTGTCACTGATTCTGTGGATTTGACATTGACAGACCCCACAATGCCATCAACATGAGGTCTTGGATTTTTTCTAGGGTCATAGTTTGATCTCGGTGTGTCAAGAAGAATCTTGTATAACATCTTAGACTAAGCATATATAAGATCTAATTGTTGGGCTTTAATAATCACTTCTTCCTCAGAAGTAACCCCGAATGTAGAAACATCCTTCTAAATATAAGGTGGCAGAGTTTTAAGGAACCACTCTAGCAAGAATTTCGAGGGTATGTGGGCCTTGATCAACCTCTTATGTCTACACCACTATTGGATGTGATCGGATATAAGAATGTCTCTATCCTAATGAAAGGTCGATAGAAGTTTGATTCCAACATCATAACGAACCGACAACTGGAAGTGATTAAGGAAGACTAAAACCAACTGATTAAAAGTTTTGTATGCCCCCCTAGGTAGTTTGATATACCATTTTGCGGCAACCACCGTGAGGTTTCATTGAAACAATCTTAACCGAATAGAATCATCATTAATGGAATTCAAAGAGCACCATAGGTGAAAGGTGGTGACGTGATCACCAAGATCCTCACTAGTCCTTTCCTCGAATTTTGGAATATCTTAAGGAAGCTTAGTGGGGACAAAGGGCCATGATAGATCATGATGCATGGGGCCATTCATTAACTTATACAAGTCTGACAAATTGAGTGTGGATAGAAAAGGGAGACGGGGTTGTGACATATGGCCCTAGGCTCCCTAGAAAGATTGTGGTTGGGGAATCACAACCCATCTAGGGTTCTGGTAAGCACCATGGCCCTGCCCGAGATTGTAAGACCCTCCTCTGAGATTATTCATAAGAGGTTGGTTGGGAACCATTCCAGTAGGAATGTTTTGATGAGGGTTATACAAACTTCCCCCAGCCGAAGTGGCCCCAGGTTGGGGTTTTCCCAAGGTGTGAAACTGACCTCCTCTAGGTGTGAATCTAGAGGATAAAGGTGGATTCATCATGCCAAACATGATGGTCGGAATCGACACAGAGGAGGTGGGTGTAAAGGACAGAATGTGAGTAGTAGCTTCTCCACTAGGTTGGTTACTCCATTCAGAAGCAATAGGATTAGACCTAGGATTAAGAGGAGGAATGCCTCCAACGGTAGGAGTCATTTGAGGGAAATGAGTGCCACGAAATGAGAATGGATTATATGGACGATTTGTGCCCCCAAGACAAATTCTAGTATTTGTACTAGACGCTAGGATGGAGTTTGAAAATTGTGATGTAAAGTTTGGCATACCATAGGAAAAAGGACTAGAGGCCATAGGGATGGACTGAACATTATATCCTGGTGAGTGACAAAGAGTCACAAAAGGGTTCATGGCTATAGATTGAGTATTCACTATAGGATGGGAAGAGGTGATGATAGGCACCTCCAGCACTACAACCATTGTGGTTGAAGGTTTCAAAGGGGTACCATTAACTATAGTAGGTATAGGAGTCGAAGGAATCCTAGTATCTTGATGACTCGATTCAGTACTCATCCTTGTATGATCACAAGTCTAATAAGTGGAGGTGTGTGTACCACATTTGATAACTTTGCACCTTTTAGAAGGAAAAGACTCAAAATTGGTGGTAACTGTAACAAGTGGAGAGACCTATGAGGAATATGGTATGGCTCCACGATGATTCAAGACTCAAGATATAAAAACAAATCCTAAGGAAAACTAGTAATCAAAGAGCACACTAAAAATAATCAAATGACCAATATGCACACAAATAGGATAAAGTGGCTGAAAGGGGCCTCCCTCTCTAATGTAGGTATGCCTCACCCAAGAGGGGCCTAAGACTCCTCTGCTAAATATTGGAGGTAACATAATCAGTTAAAAGGGCCCTCATAGGCTTAATAACCAATCGTTCAGATCCCCCTGGAGAGGTAATCCTCCATAAAGGTTGTGTGTTGTTTGACCCTTATCTGACCCAAGGTACTAGTAGAATAACCCTCGCAAGTAACCTATGTGGTACCTAAGTCAAGAAACTAATAAACAATAGTGTAACCGATGCATAGGAGAACAGTCGTAAGTCAGGTCCACCATATGGGCAGGGTAGCAAACCCTAAAACCTTGAAAGAACTGCCTCTCACAGAGGTAAGGGTACTAGCAAGATCCCCATATACGAATAGATCCCCAGAAATATATCTGACACTAAGAAGGTATCAGGGGGATATCCCTTCAACCAACCTCATGCGACCTCATGCTTTAGTACAGTGTAAGTGGAGCCTCCTGATATTATCGATTATACAATGGATTTCTCCACTCCCTTAGTCAGACACATATGTTGATTTAATAGCCTTGGAGAAGTTTACTCACAAAATCCTATTCCAAGGCTCTAAATACTAAGCTAGATTGTGCACCCTAGAAAAATAAAATCATTACTAATCAATTTTAAATTATAGTTTTACTTTTAGTGGCCTTGCTTACTCAAAAAGGTGCGGTCATGAAACTAGTGATGTTATGACTCAGCAACTAAAATAAATGAATATGAATACAATGCAAAGTCCTAACTTCAATTCCCAATAAATGATATGCTTTTCAAAATGTAATTCTCAATTCAGTTCTGCAATTCTAAATAAAATGCAATCTTTCTTTACATGTACTAAGATAAATGACAAAGACTCAAGAGATCAAAATGCCAACAATGTAAAATTCCTAATATTTTTGTATTTTCAATATAAGAGAATGAAAATGCAAGGAATGAACAACAACTTGATATAAAAACTCTATTGTGTGTAAAGAAATACAAACCAAGTAAGATATCAAGGAGCAATAACACCCAACCTAAGATGCAAGGACAATCAAATAAAAAGGATGATGAGAAAGGCACTGCCCAAAAATTCAACCAAAGAAGGGTTTCATGTAATTCCACAGACACTTAACAGTCATAACATAGACCCAAGAATACTCACCAATCATCAAAACCCACCCAACAACCATAAAAACGAGCAACCAAGAAAAAAAGGGTGATGTACGTGATTGTTCAAGGGAAAAGCGCATTTATACGCATCTTGCAGAAGGACAACAAGTGTATGTACATGACTGTCAGGAAAAAAACATGCGTATATGTGTCAAAACACAACCAGGATAAGGAGAAGGCTAAGAAACTCAGACTCAGAGTGAAGAGAGGCTATCAAGCAATCATATGACAAGAAAATCAATATAAACGAGAGAAATCTAAGGAGAAAAACACTCCAAACCTTGAAAAAGAGGATTCTTTACCCAGTATGGTCGCCAATTATGTTACGAGGAAAATCTCTCTATGGCTTGGGGTAAACCACAACAGACGAAAATGAATGCAGAAATAAACTCTAATACAAAGTATGTTATATAAACAAATATGCTAGAAAGACAAGATAAAAGGCCTACCTCGTCTAGACATTTGATGAAGTCGACTATTGAGCACTTGACCCAAAGAAATACACCTACAACTAGTCCTCAACAACCAAGAAATGCAAGAAGATGGTGATAATATATAATGTTAGCAAATTCAATAGCATAATCCATCAACATTCATAACAAATATGCCCATGGAATAACAATTCAAATATTCGCAAGATATTAATTGGACGAGAAAAGAGTATTTCTATTAAAATGTAATGAACATAAGTGAATGAATTACAAACTTCCGTGTCGGTGTAGTTTGGAACCGAGGAACTAAGTTCCTTCCAGCTAGGCCTCCACCACTTCAATCCTCCACCAAAGGAAAGCTCATAGAAGAGAGACAATGAGGTTCTCAATCATGTAGGGAAGATCTTGGGGGCTGAACAATGTGTTCAGACTTAAAAGGACAAATGGATGTAGACTCAATATGAAGTGAATAATTTCTCCAGAGTAACTATTCTCTCAAAGTTGAATTCTTCTCCTCTTTTCCATAGCTCATATTTGGCCCATTTGTAGCCTTCATGTGGAACTGAAGGGTCAAGTCATAACTTTTCCATTATCTGGAAGGCCAAGGATCATAGATCTTGTGACATGACATGGAAACCTGACACCATTTTTTAATTTTGGGCAGAAATCCTGATGTACGTGGGTTGTAGTGGTGTAACCTATGTATATGCATGTTGTAATATAGGTAGGGTGCGTATATGTGGAAACATCATATTTTTTTCTTTGAATTTGCAAAAAGGGACTTCAAGTCCACATAGGGAAACGAAAAAAGGCCCTCTATGCAATTTTTCATAGGGTGAGGCAAATCTTGCTATAACCAGTTGATCCTCCCTGACTACTTTTCTATTTGAATTCTAATTTTTCCACATATTACAGATATCCTCTCTTTTCTTTTTCCTATTTTCCCACTCCAATTTTTGGATGTTGATCATTTGCTTGTAAATTTTCTTTCCTCTCAAAGAAATTTATGCTTTAGTCATACGAACTTTGGTATGATCTTATTTTTCTTACGACATCTCACAGATCGATCGACACCCTATCACTACCTCGAATTACTCAAAGTAGATGGTGATGGCCATATTTATTTGTTTATAAAGTAGTCCCAGGATTATTTTGTATCATTGCACTTTGCTTCTAGGAATTCTTCCCACTTCTCATATTTTTCTTCCAAGTCACTATTCGGTAGTGGTATTCTTAGTCGAGGTCGATACTCAACAATGTCATCGACTCCTTTGTCGAGCATAAATTTATGGAGCAATCTTGGGACGATGCACACAAATCCTTTGTGCAATTCAATGTAGAATTTTTATTTTACTCGGTCAAGGGAATTTTGATCCTTAATGGTTTGGTTTGTTATATAATCTTCAACAATTATTTCAACCCACTCATGCAATTTTGTTCGTCCTTATTTTTTAAGCTTGAGCATTAATTTTTTTTCAAAATTCAATTTATGCATTACCGGATTTGTTAATGTACTTGAATATGGATTATGGGATAGCATCCATAAATCATTCACGAGTCTCTGAGAAAAATTACGATCTTTCTTTTGCTAGCGTGAGGTTTCTCCTTCTTGCATAATTCTTGGTGTAGTTTTTCAAATTTTCACTCCCACCATTCACGTATGTCTTGTAAAGTTATCATCTATGTGCCCTTCTGCATGCCCAGGTTCAGAACTATCAACAACAAAACCAATGTTATAATACATAGAAAAGTAGGGAATGTTACTAGTAGTCCCTCACATAAGCAAGAAAAGCATATAGGTTGAATACACATATGTAAATACATACACAAATTATTGAGATCCCAAGAAATAATACTTTAATATATATATAAATATAGCACAAAAGGGACACTTTCCTTGATACATGATCATCTATTTATACATACATGTTTAGTTGCTAGGTAGTTGTAACTACTTAACTGCCTGGGTCAATTATATTAACAAATACTACAACCAACCTGTTGAGGGGTTCTAAATCCCTTTAACTCAACAGTAGGAATCAAACCCTCCACCAATGACCAATTATACTCTACATCGTTTAATAGTGGAATGGTTCTCCAAGTATTGTGATCTGGCCAAAATAATCGATGGGCTTTATGTTTTCTCGTGAAGGTTTTTCTCCTTCGGTTCAAAAGTTCTATTTTTATATTTTCTCTTAGGTATGACTGATATAAGGTAAAGCCAATGTAAACCAACCAAGTGACAAAGTGGGAACACACTTAACTAATGGAGAAGAGGCTGATCTTGGATAACCCTTTCCTCTAGCATGCAGACAATGATCGTCTACCACATGCCTAGTATTAATACATTAACCGTGTAGGTATTCCAATTACTAACTGAGATACGATTTATCAGAAGAAAACATGCATGCGATGAATGATGGAAAGTAAAATAATTCACTTAACTTTAATCATCAATCACATAATAACACAACGATTTATCTTCATCATTAAAGAAAGATATGTAAAACATTGCATCAGATAACTTATCAATAGATTTAGTAGCTCTTACTCATTACAACATCCATTCATGAGACATAATAAGAAATAATTCTTCGCCACATCCAATCATACACGCATTTGGTGAAAACAAAAACTTGTCTCTGGTCCCAAAAATGACTTCTCAATTAAAGGCAGCTCCAAAATAGTTCTTAACAAAACCAAAAATGAGGGTCTTTGCAACAAACATCAACCATTGCTAATAGGTCGATCCTCCTATTTATAACATACTATTAACTAAAAATAACTACTAAAGTGAAACTAAGTAAAACAAAACTTGCCACATGGCGCTCTCTTCTATCAGTTTTTCTAAGACTCATCTCAAGATATCACTTAAGTGGGTGAATCTTGTTGTAATCCAACCACTTGATGAACAAATCCTCACAGGTGTTGGCATATGGGAATCTCTCTTATCTCTACCGCTTGTGCTTGATACTTGACTATACTGGCACTTAACTGTTGCAACATAGCCCGAGATTTGATTGGGTGCTCCATAAACTGTCGCATATGACTTGGCATCGTGTCTATGACCTTTTCTATTTCCTCAGCCCATGATGAGTCTTTCTCAATGTGCGATTTAACTATGTCGCTCAAGTTTAAAAATTCATCGGGTGTACCAAACTCTAGGAATCTGACATATTTCATCACCCGATTTTTATCCAGTTTTTCTCGCACGTGGCCCATTTCCATTGGATTTCTAGATGAGGTTCCCAAGACATTTTAACCTAATACTCGATCGATTTCCTTATGCGGTCAATGTTTCTTTCTATTATCACCTGGATGCCATTATCTTTGGTGTCTCGGCCCTTTTGCACCACACTAATATATTCTATTCTTTCCAAGGCTTGTTGCACTTTCTCGTACCACCTCTCCATATCTTTGCACGTGGCCAACACCATGAGGGTGTCTTCATGCAGCTCGACTATCCTGGTAGTGAATAGGTGTCTTTCATCTGTAAACTTTCTCTAGGCCTCCTTGAATTCGCTCCTTAGGTACACCGTGGCCTGTGTGGTGTCTTGGTAATATTTCTCCAAGTGGCACAAATGTTCCAATTCCTTTAAAGCAGCAGCCAACTCCTCTTTATCCCTTTTAGGCCTATCCAGAGTGGCATCTGTGATTGCCATCCCTGCGTCGATAAGTTCAGATGTCTTATCGTTCTCTGTGTTGATCAAGTTTTCCTCTATAGTGATGAGGATGGAGTGATCTAAAATGATTCTCTTCTTCTTGGTGGTTCTCTGGATGATATATTTCCTTTTTCGATCATAAGTGATGGCATGTATGTCGGATACTTCATCCACAAGTTCGAGGATTTGTTGATATCCCTAGGTGAGTGTATTCCCTAGACTCCCGATGGTATATACTTGTTCAAGGTTGTGTTCTTGAACTTCCTTCCTATGTTCAAAAGGCTCGAATTATGTTTGATTCTCCTCGGGGAGTTTTGCAATGATTGAAATTGAGGTTTCGGGGTTAGGATCGGTACTTACTTGATATTCGACATTTGGGACGTCGATTTCCTATTGTGGAGCTTCTTTCTTTGGTTTGTCCAACCTTGGCTCCTCCTTTGGACTGTCTTCTTGGGTCTCTGGTGCATTGGGAAGCTCAGTGTCTATGAAATTCTTGACTTCTTGTTTGTTTTGTGAAACCCCGTGAACTTGAGCATTGGGAACTGAGGAAGACTTATTCTCTAGCTCCTTTTCCTCTTCGATATGTACATGGGTCACAAGAGATACCTTCGAGCTCTCATCATCATCATAGATTTTTATCAGTTCTCTTATGGGATTTGGCGCACTTTCTCTCCCTGATATTCTAACTATCTCTAGCTGAGCCAAAACACCTGTTGGCAATCCTTCCTATGGAGTTGTGAATTCATGATTGTCTAACTTAGTAATTTCATCAATTTCTATGAATTTAGAGCCGCTTGGGACCACCTCACTTTCATATGGGTTGTCGGTAGGGAGACTTGTCATACCTATGAGGTTCAGGTCATCTTCCAGCTGATCAATTATCCATTGCAACTATTCTATCATGAGTAATCCCATCTCCGTGCATCCAGAGCCATGGGGAAACCTTTATGCTGCACCGAGGCCACCAAGGGTTCTTTTGCTGCTTTGACTGCTATCATTTTTTCTATGGTACTAAGGGCCCATTGAGTCGATTATTCTAGGATCGTCGCCTGTTCATGCAGGATCATGGATTTGAACCTGGTCATTTTGGGATCGACTATCCTTTCCATAACTTTGTCCCAGTCCTGGTCATTTTCTATGAAGACTTCATCTTCAAACTTGTCGTGGGCGTATGGACAACAGGACAACATTTGCGAGACATGTTTCAAGACTAGACCCTTTGGGCCATGTTTGTGGAATCGTCCGGTCTAGAATTTGAACTCCAATTGGATCAGTCCTTTTGGATTGGCCTGAGCAGTGTCCTTCACCATGTAGAAGCCTACATGGAATACATAAGGTATGAACTCCCTTTTCTTATCTTTGACCAAAGTGGCGTTGTAGCCTTGCAGGATGGTATGGAAGCATATCTCCCCCACTACAACCTGGTCAGGGAAATGCACAGGTAAGAGATGTCATTATTTGATGGCCCCAAAAACCCCGATGTAGGTATCACGCTCATCCAGATACCAGTGGAAAACCTTTGATATTATCTTTTTGGCCGCAACCGACAGTCTCAGGAATTTTTTATTGAAAAGAATAAAATAAATGTGTGCGATGAATTCATTGCAGATGAGGGAGTATCATTTTTTGTACCTTCTCTCCCATAAAATTATAAAATATACATGGATGGGGAGTTCTGCGATGTGCCATATCAGGTTCAAGCCAATGAACATGTGTCTGGAATAAATAACATCCAATAAATACAAAGCCATGTAGAAGGTTGGAGTTTCCCCTTCTTTTGTTGTATGGGCCTGTTGTATGAAGATGCTCAATTTCTTTGAAATGATGGCTCCCCAGTTGAAGCCTCTCCCGGAAATGGCCACTGTGTAAGATAGAGGCATCCATGCCTCTAAAAATCTAGAACAATATTTCTCCCCATACAACCGAAATATGAGCGCCATCAGGTAGATGTAGGGATACCTTAAGTTGACCATATGGTACCATCCAGAGTTCTGGTTGGTGTATTTTTTGTCTTCTCTCCACCACAGGGCCATCACCTGGCTAGTGTCATGGCTCTCGGAGAATTTTACGATGAAATCAGTGTTCAATTTCTCCTCCGGTTCTCTAAGCTTGTAATACTTTATGACCTCCACCAGAAGGAACACTCTGACACACTCACCATTGTCATCATTAATCAAATATTTTTGTGTATCCGTGTGTTCAATGATCCACTTCAGGAGTTCTATGCAGGGGAACACTAGAGTTCTTCTTCCTACCATGTGCAGGTACAATATTTGGATATTCGAAAAAACTTCATCATCGAGCACTCTCACATCTGGGTCACCGTGTGGGACGTATTCTAGGAATTCTTCCTGACTGATGTTCTTGAAGAGTTCCCCCCAATGTGGGAGTACCACCTTAGTCCCAGTGGTTGCCTTTATGTCTCCAAAGGATGGAGGTTGAGTGAAAACCTTCTTTATAGATGTTTTAATGACTGGTTCCGGTCTTGGAGAAAATTCTAATTGTTTTGCGACCCCCGGAGAAGAGCCTTCTCCTACCTCTAGTTCTTTCATCTTGGGTGCCCTTGGTGATTGGCTGGTGGTTGGATTTCTTGGAGGCATTGTTCCTGAAATCGAAATAAATATTTTAGAGACAACGTATAGAGAAACACAGGATAAGATATATATATATATAAAGTGTAAGCATGAAAAATCCATAGACTGGTACATACCTGTAAAGCTTTCTAAACTTGGTTATTTGTTACTCACGGGATCTCTGCATCTTTCGAATCGCTCGTTTCACTTCTTTGGATGCTCTGAAACTCCTTTCCACACAAAATGGTTTTGTTTACAGTAGCTCAAGAGAATTTAAACCAGGGAAGAACTTACCTTTCCATATAAACCATTTAATTCAAGTGATGAGTGGAATTTAAACAAATCTGTCGCAGAATCTCTGCAACTTAAATTCATCGTGGGTTGATGGCGGAGGCGTGGGGGGTGATGTGTTCTATTGGTAGTTTCAAACGACTATTTTGATTCGCACATGAATTCGTAACTTAATGCAAGATTTGGTATTAATTAACTCCTTGAAAGCTCCAAATCTAATTGTATCTATCGGTAAAACGTCTCATTGTGTCACTTTATCAGTGGGTGGATTGGGGATCAACGATGTGCTATGGACATTTTCATTGATATCCTTCTGTGAAAAACCTCCGATGCCGATTGATTTCATCGTATGGTGCTGGCGTGGAAAAACTCGCTCGGAGGTGTGACTTGGATTTAGGAGACCAAGAATGACTCAGGGTAAAAATGGGTCAAATGTTTCTCCAATATGGCAAAGACATGTCACATTGAATATCAGTGACTTAATTCGTGAGTGTCAGTCAGAGTCGGGACTTTCTTCAAGTTGTGGGCTCTAAACTAAAATGGGGATCGTCGATGCCGAAAAGGTGTTGGGGGTCGACGATTAGGGATAAATCTATCATGTGTTTTTCTTTGGATTATCTTCTTCGAAAAATCCTGATGCCAAAATTCTTTGGGAGTCAGTGATCATGGAAAACTTCTTAGCATGGTCAAAATGTTCATCGCGATTTGGTTTTCTCTGATTCCGATAAGGACATCGGGTATTGACTATCGACGATGTCATTTCTTTCCTCCTTAACGTTTACTCCCTTCACCTTTTACCGATGCCAAAGGGGATTGGCTATCGACGATGTCCATAGGTGATACTTGTCATGAAACAAAGATTCCTTTTTCTGATACCGGTGAAGATCGTTGCTCGGCGACTGAGGTTTTCCAAGTGATTCTTTTCACCTCTTAATTCCTTCTGATGCCGAATCTTGAGCGCTTCGGGTGAAGTGTTTTGGTCGTTTGATTCCTTATTTAAGTGTTAGTACTCTTTGATTAATGGGGTTTTCATAAGTTATACAAACCTGAATAGCTAATGAGAGTCAAGATAACAAGCAAAGACAAAACATTTTCTCAAAAGGAAATCGAATTCAGACAATGCAAAAATCAAGTGGTACCCAAAAAGTGAAAAATTGACATAAGCTTTTTAGGGTGTGTTGAGTTCTCATCAAATGGAGAATTACTGGGATAAATAAGAAACTATGTTCCTAACTCAGGCTCAACTGATGAAAAAGATGATTAGGAACTTAACTTGTTTTCATCAAAGCTTCTTTTACCCTTGCATTCAGAATTTTCCCAGTTAACACATCTGAGATTGTCGGTGGGGTTTTTTCACCTTTATTCCACCTTCTTTTCCTGTAACCTTGACCCACGCCCCTTTTTGACAAGAGTCTAGTAAATAATTCACTGGCACTAGGCCTTTTAGTTACCCTTATTCAATTGTTATGGTGTTGCTCTGATGCCAGTGAGTGTCCATAGCCCCGGTGGAGTCACCCCGACATCACAGACCTTTCTTTGGTGCCAGTGAGCGTCCATATCCTCGACAAATATATCTACATACCCTCTCCTACTATGCTCTCATTTGATATAGTTGAATTTATTTCAGAATAATTCCCTGAGGGAGAGGGAGATGAGCACGTCTATTATTTGCAAAAAATGGGATGGTTAAGGTGAAACTCACTGGATATGTCTCTAAGGTGCATGTATTCCTTTCCGACTTACCATCTTTCCCTTAAGGTTTTACCAGACCACTTAGCAGACACTTCTGCATTTCTCCAAAGTTGTTCATCTGTGCAGGTTAGATAGAGAATCCATTGAAACAACCGTAGGTTCCTCAACATTTCTTGTGTTTGTATGTGAGTGATGAGTTAGGAAGAGAGTTTTCTATGTCACATGATTTGAGGCCAACCATTTTCTTTCTAAAAACAATCTTTCAAAAGATCATAAGTACAATCGTAAAAGATAAAACAAAAAAAATTATAAATGCAAAAAGATAAATCGACTCATCAAAGATAAACACAATTTTATTTATTTATTTTTTAATGAAAATATTGTTTCAGTGCTTGGCCATTCATTGGGAGAGATTCATATTCCCCCCTCATATTTTGTAGTCGATATTTGCCTAACCCAATCTTCTCGGCTACCTGGAAAGGTCCAAGCCATAGATTTTGAAACTTAGAATGTTTGCCTTTAGGCTCATTTGCTCTATCTCACTTTAGGACTGTGTCTCCTACTTCAAAATTCTTCTCTTTATTCTTATGCTTATCAAACCACCTTTTAACTATTTGTTGGTGGGATATGAAATTTTATTTATCTCTCTCCCTTTCTTCTTCTAACATGATCAGGGTGTCAATTCTTTTTTGTAAGATTGATGAGGGTTTCCCTCTGGACTCCTGAGAAAGTTGAAGAGATGGAAGATATAGTTCGTTCGGGAGAATGGCTTCCTGTCTGTATACTAGAAAGTATGGGTAATTCCCTATATATTTATTTGGTGTAACTCTATCTTCCCATAAGGAATTATGGAGTAGGTTATGCCAATTTCTCTAGTTGTCTACAACTGTTTTATTTAATATTCTTACCCAGTTCTTATTAGTTGATTCTACCACTCTGTTTCCCTATGGATAATAGTTTGCGGAGTATCTAATTATGATTCCTTTGTCTAGATAAAACTCTGTTAATAGGGTGGAAAAAAAGTAAGTTGCATTATCAAAAATAAGGATAGAAGCGACACTGAACCTTGTGATTAGTTGTTGTTCTATGAATTGGATTACCACCTTCTCATCCACATGAGTTAGTGGGATGGCCTCTGTCGATTTCATGAAATAATCAGTGGCATTAAGTATGTACTTATGTTATTTTTAATAAATTGATGTTAATTATCTTATGATATCTAACCCCCATTTCTCAAAAGGCCTAGAAATGATCATTGGTTGGAGTGGGACAACTGCTCTCTTTTCCCTCCCATCGCCTATTTGACAAGTTTTACAGTTTCTAGCGTATGTGTGAGCGTATTTGAATAAAGTGGGCCAATAATAGCCAACTCTCAATATCTTATGAGCGATGGTATTTCCTAAAAAATGTCCACCGGCAGGGCCATCATGGAGCTCCTTCAGAACTCTATCGACATCTTTATGTTTGAGACATATTAAAAGTACCACATCATAATTAATCCAGAAGAGTATCGAATTTATGAGGCGATATTGTGTGGATTTTAACCTGAGAGCTCTCCTTTCCCTAGGGTTTAGGTTTTCTGGGAAAGTCCCATGATGCAGAAGATAAGTGAATTTCTCATTCCAAGATTTTTTTCCTGGGGAAATGTATGAAGCTTTACCACACCATAATTCCATTTCATTCTCCCATCCAGGGTCTTCATTTACTTGGTCTTGAGCTTCGGCTACTAGTTTACATAGCCCTTGTCCTTTAACCAATTTAACAAGTTTTATATCTAGATCAAACTCTTGGACTACTACCATCCAATTCCCTCTTCTTTCCCCCATCTCCTATTGAGTACGTGTAGATCTGACGGTTCTCCTGCGACCCAGATCCAACGGCTACCCTTCTTTCGCACTCCTTGCGTCTCGCGACTTGGACCACCAAATGCTTGGACCCTTACCCTGCGAACCTCCGAGTTCACGAGATCCCTGGATCTCTGCCACCTATCCTCCTCGGATGGATGGCTCTGATCCTCTCGTGGCTTTGCCATTCGCAACTTGGAGCATCCAACTTTTGGACTCCTACCCCACGAACCTCCAAGCTCACGAGATCCTTGGATCTCTGCCACCTGTCCTCCTCGGATGGATGACTCTGATCCTCTCGTGGCTTTGCCATTCGCAACTTGGAGCATCCAACTTTTGGAATCCTACCCCATGAACCTTCGAGCTCACGAGATCCCTAGATCTCTGCCACTTGTCCTCCTCGGATGGACGGCTCGGATCCTTTTTTCCCCTATTCACGAGGCTTAACCCTCGTCTATCTCGCTATATATCTAATGGTTGTCGGGTTTCCTATCTAAGATCTGACGGTTTGGATCGATCCCGATGCTACGCCATTTCCTACTGCTCTTTGGACGTGGAAAAACCATCGGTCCAGATGTTCTGATGGAGCCTGGGGGTCTACGATTCGGATTTACTCCCTATTCATGAAGATAGAGGAAAAAGGGTTAAGGCAATTAACGCCCTCGTTCATTCCTTCGATTTAACGATCGTGAATGACTGCAGGTTCCCCAACATGATCTCATCCGTTGATCAATACTTATCCCTATGCTGCTACTTCAGGATTTTTAAGAGGGTCATTCCTCTTCATGCAAGGTTTCTAGGACTTGCACATTCAAGTCCTTTTTCCAGGTTCTTGGTAAGCCTTTCTAAGAAGGGAATCTCTATGAAGAGATCTAATCCAGGGCATTCCTGGAAATAGACAAAGGGAAACAAACTCCCGAGGATGGACTGGAAGTCTGACTCGGTTCATCTCATGCATAATCAAATCCATTTATCAACATATATCATGAATGGTTTCTTCTATTATAAGCATATATCTATTCATTCTTATCAAACACTACATCGACATTCTAACACTGAAATCATTCTCAATTTCATAGTTCTATGAGCATATATATACATATACCAGTCTATGAATCTCAAGATGCAATATATATAAAACACTTATCAGAAATAACACCAGAAGTGGGTACGACTACTGAGAGGGGTGCTTGTTTCCACCCAACCGTAGGTGTAGAGACTCCCAATGGATTTACCACTTGCCACTCCCGAGCTGAGACCACGATGCTCTGAGACTGCGTCTCTCTGTCTGCTAGTGACCAAGAGCAAAGGTTGAAATCCTTCCTCTCTGTTATCACTCACTCTACGTAATCCAGAGTTCCCCTCACATCTACCCTTTCAATCGTCTCTTCCATATGCCTTATCCTCTCGCGAGGTTGCGTGTGGCATGATTATCCTCGTGTCGATCAGGCCTGATGGCTCTACGGGTGGGCACGATTAATTTGGTATGGTTCTTGAGGATGTAAGATATGAAATGTTTTACTACCTTATAAACTTCATAAGATTGTTTTTCTATAGCAGGATAATTTAGTTCGACAACTTGGAGATTAGTTCTCATTAATGATATCGGGGCTTCATTTTTTTCATCATCCATCTGAGTTAATATTGCGGCTAACGATTGGTCGAAGGTGAAAGTATAGAGGAAGAAATCGTTGTTGAAATCAGGACTTCGTAGCACTGGGGCTTGAGAGATTGTATTTTTAATATTTTTGAAAGCCTTATTTTGTTCATCATCCCACTTAAACTAAACATCCTTACGAATCATTTTTTGTAGGGGTTTGATATTTTCCGCGAAATCGAGGGTGAATTTCCTCACAAAATTGATTTTCCCGAAGAACAACTGCATAGCCTTTTTGTTGTGAGGTAATGGAATATGAGCTATAGCCTTAATTATTTCTGGGTCTATGTGAATGCCTGCTTGAGATATAATGTGGCCTAACAACTTACCTTCCTCGACACCGAAAATAGTTTTCTTAGGGCTTCAGGATATGTCGTATTTCCTACACCTTTTGAAAATATGGGTTAAGCGTTGGATGTGATCTTCTTTTTTCTTTGAATACACAGTCACATCGTTCAAGTAAACTACTACACACTTGTTGATTAGTCCCTGAAATTCTATGTTCATGGCCCTCTGGAAGGTCGCTCCTGCATTGATTAACCCAAAAGGCATGTGTTTGTAAGAGAAGGTTCCCCACTTGGTTCAGAAGGTAGTTTTCAAGCGATCTTCTTCTAAAACTAGAACTTGGTTGTAACCTGAGAAACCATCTAGTAAGGAGAAAATTTCAGAGCCAGACATGGTCTGTAGGATTTTCTCCATTGGTGGGACTGGGTAGTTGTCTTTTTTCGAAGCTTCGTTGAGATTTCTGAAATATACGCATAGACGAATCTCCCTAGACTTCCTCCTTAAAGGAACCAAATTTTCTAACCATGCAGAGTGTCTAACCTGGAAGATGATTTTGGCATCTAACAGTGTGTTTAACTCCTGACACATGAGAGGCTCTGGCGATGGGCGGTACTTCTGAAGCTTCTATTGGAATGTTTTTACTTCAAGTTTTAAAGGGATAGTGTGTTGAATGATACAAGTATCATAATTTTTTAGATCTCGATAGGACCATACAAAGACATCTTGATATTTTCTGAAAATTTTGAGATAGACCTTCCTTTCCTCTTTGGATATTGTCCTTCGGAGGTTTATGTTTTTTGGGTTTTCTAGGGTTCTGAGATCTATAGTTTCATGCATGGGACATGAACTACTGGTCTTCATGTACTTTGACCGCTTAAATCATTCCTTTAGGTCAAAAATATTTTCTAAATTAGCTATCCCCTTCGATATCATGTGAGACTTCGATTTGTTAGTCAGTTGATCAGTGTGAAGGTCGATTTTCATTGATTGTTCATGGAATACTTCATCCTCAATAGTCAAGTCTTTGAAATTATCTTGGTTAGTCAAAAATATTATGATCTATTCATCTCCTTCAAAGATCTTCCAACTAGAATTATTGTTAGGCACCAATGGTGTGTAGAGAAATTCCACAGTAAACCGGGAGGCTTCATAATCTTCTAGAGGTGATATCCTTTAAGAAACGGTGGCTAGGGAATCATAAAGAATGTTCTTTTCTCTAGAAATCGTCATAATGTTGAAAGCTTCAAATTTCTCTATTAGCCTGTGTATTTCCTGTTGGTAATTCTTTAGGTATAGAGAATTGCAATGTATAGTGTTCCTTACTTGTCTAACGATTATTTCAGAATATTTGAAAACCTTCAATTCTTTGACTTTTAAGTCTATGGATTTATTTATCCCTTGTACTAGAGATTCATACTTGGCAGTGTTTTTTGTGCATTCAAACTCTAGTCTGCAGGACAGGAAATGTCGTTTACCTTTCAGATCAATGAGGATGCACCCTTCCCTAGACCCTTATTGCAATTTAGAGCCATCGAAGTATAAGGTCCAAAATTGTGGGTGAAATCTATCATCTTCTTCTTTACTATCACTTTCCTCTTTGTCTCCTGTTAGTTCTATGATTTCTAACACAGATTCTTGGCAGAAGAGGGTTTCCCCCGCCGTCATCAACACTTCCTCTCGAAAAATCATTTTGAAGTTTTGAGTAAGAGGGACATCATATGAGAGAGGGGAGAAGTTCTCTAAGTAGGAGTAATTGCCTAGCATAGGAAAATCTGCTGACGAGGGTTAAATTAGGGTTTCTAAGTCAGTGACAATATGTTTTAGATATATTTCCCTATCAATTTTTATCATATTTGTGTTCCCTTTTAATGGAATCCATAGGTGAGCCCATTCTGTACTAAAGTATCTGTTTAACTTCTTAGACCAATCTCAGCTTAATAATAACCCATAAGCTTCTGGGATATCTACTACAATGATGTCAATCACTTGCACAAATTTAGTATGTGTCACTATTATGATCATTACATCTTTGAGTTCTCCCATGACCTTCACCTGAGTTTCGTCTAGCTGTATTACATGTTTGTCACTTTTAAGAGGGATTGCGTTTATTTTTTTGCAAATAGACAATGGCATAACATTAGAGGATGCTCCTGAATTGACCAAACAATTATGGAGGTTTCTGTTGAAGACTTCGAATGTTAAAAGGAACGGTGGGAAAAAAGTTTTTCCCTTCTTATCTTCAGAGAAGACGTTCACATTTGGTTTATTTCCTAGATATGTGGGAGTTATATTTGTTCCCTGATCAGTGCTTGTCGTAGAATTTTCTACTGATTTCAAAGCTTGTAATAGGAAGTCCTTTTGCTGAGGGATTCTACATATGTCCATAACTGATATATTAGCCTTCAACTTCTTCAAATATTCAACTATGTTATAATCCATCTTGGGCGATTCTCATGTATGGATGTTTATAGGGTTTCTTTGGGGAGAAAAAGGTTCTTTCAAGTGATTGAGAGTTGCTCTCCCTCCTGAAATTTGGGTTGTAGTAAGGTCGTTTGAGACAGGTTGACCCCTACTTCATGTTTGCACATCCAAGACTTCTACAGGTGGTTCTTTAACCTCAAACAGGTCATCGAAAGACATAGCTAGGTTAGGATCCCATATCAACATGGTTGTTTCTTCTGGTGGAGCAATTTATTCATGATTGACAATATTCATACTAGACCCTCTTGATTGTTTGGTCAAGGAGACTTCATCTAGAAACCATTTGGCCATCAAATTCATGGTGTGCACCCACTGAGGGCAGTCTCTTTGGGAGTTATTCTCTTTATGATAAGTGCAGAAAGAGTCAAATGTTACATTTCCCAGATCGATGTTTAGGTTGGCTGGGGGAGGTTCAATTTCTTTGAATGGTGGATTCCTTTTAAAGAAAGTCTTATAGGGCCTCTGGCCTTGGATTCCCTCCCCTGTACTTCTCTTCATGTCTATGATTTCGCTTGATATATTTTTTACCATGCATTGTAGGTCCTCTATGTCCCCACTTTTCTTTTCAGGAGTTTGTTCTGTTTGTTTCCTAGGGGTCTAGTAAGCAATAGAACTCTCATGGGAGGAGGTTGAACTTCATTCTTAACTAATGAAAATTAGCCTTCTTTACATCCCTTCATTTGGAACTTTATCATTTTGGATTCTTCAAAATTCTCAGCTAGGGTTAGTTTGGCATCCCTCTTCACAAACATGGAAATAGAAGCTCGGAGAGCTTTAGCGTATACTTCGATTTGCAAATCCTGAGTAGGTTTAGCCTCGGGCTGGAATTTGTTTAAGATGGTGGTAAAAATTTGATTAAATTCTTTGACCCTTTCCTTCAAACTCATGGTGGTGGAGAACAACTTAGCCATCAACGCTCCTATAGTAGTATCTTCTACAAATTTATCTAGAAAGTCCTTTTGAAACTTCATCCAACTTGTTATGGATCCTATGGGTAAGTTAAAATACCATGTGGAGGCTGAATTCTCGAAAGTGTAGGGGAAAATCCTGCAAACTACATCTTCATGTTGGACATTCATAAGTCTGATAGCTAGTATGAATTTCTTGATATGGTCTTCAGGCAATCTTGAGGTTTCGGGATCAAATTTAGGAAGTAATTTCTCTGGGTGTCGAGGAAGGTTATGTATTCGTCCTAGGATGGCCAAAGCATATCTGGCCAACCAAGGTTTATTGTTCTGAGGTGGATTTCCCCTTTCTTCATCATGGTCTTTGTTATGTTCCATGTCTTCAGATCCTGAGTTAAACCCTTCTTCTTCCGAAAACTCGTCGGGCTCAGAGAAGTTACTGACCGGTGTTTCGAGGATTAGATTGAGAGGATGTTCAATTTCGATGCGGGAGAAATCTATTAAGTCTTCTACCATGTGCACAAAAAATTGGTTCGGGGATTCGACCACTGGTATGCTTATTTATTTTCTTCTAGGAAGTAATGGAGCTAAGGGAAACACACTGATTTGTCGGGCGTATGCTCTTGTGATTCTTCTGAATTGATTCAATTCCTCATGAGGAAGAGCGTAAGTTATATCAGGGAATAGGCGTTCTTCCTCATGTTGGGGTGATTCACTCATTTATGGAGTACTCATTGTGTGTGGAATGTCTTGGGAATGACTAGCCATGCAGGTGGGATTTTTTGAATCTACAAGTTGTATGAAATATTATGTGAAATATGTATTCAACCATTCATTTTTCAGACCATCCTTCTAGCGCCAATTCTGTTGAGGGGCCCTAAATCCATTTAACTCAACAACGGGAACCAAACCCACCACTGAGGCCCAATTAGACTCTGCAGTGTTTAATAGTGGAATGGTTCTCCAGATCTTCCGATTCGGCCAAAATAATCGATGGGCTTTACATTTTCTCGTGAAGGTTTTTCTCCTTCAGTTCGAAAGTTCTCTTTTTATATTTTTTCTTAGGTAGTAAAGCCGATGTAAACCAACCAAGTGACAAAGTGGAAACAATATTAACTAATGGAGAATAGGATGAGCTTGGGATAACCCTTTACTCTAGCATGCAGACAATGTTCATCTACCACATGCCTAGTATTAATACATTAACCATGCGAGTATTCCAATTACTGAATGAGATATGATTTATTACAAGAAAACATGCATGTGATGAACGATGGACAGTAAAATAATTCACTTAAATCTAATCATTAATCACATCATAACACAACAATTTATCTTCATCACTAAAGAAAGAACTGTAAAACATTGCATCAGATAACTTATCAATAGATTTAGTAGCTCTAACTCGTTACAACATCCATTCATGAGATGGAATAAGAAATAATTCTTCTCCACATCCAATCATACATGCATTTGTTGAAAACACAAACTTGTCTCTGGTCCCAAAAAGGACTTCTCAA
Source organism: Picea sitchensis (assembly GCA_010110895.2). Classification (NCBI taxonomy): domain Eukaryota; kingdom Viridiplantae; phylum Streptophyta; class Pinopsida; order Pinales; family Pinaceae; genus Picea; species Picea sitchensis. The sequence goes on from SNQJ01S0032666.1 coordinate 67,520, forward strand.
TGAAAGGCATCTCCGAAATAGTTCTTAACAAAACCAAAAATGAGGGTCTTTGTAGCAACCATCGACCATTTCTAATAGGTCGATCCTCTTATTTATAACATACTATTAACTAAAAATAACTACTAAAGTGCAACTAAGTAAATCAAAACTCACCACATGGTGCTCTCTTCTATCAGTTTTTCTAAGAGTCATCTCAAAATATCACTTAAGTGGGTGACTCTTCTCATACTCCAACCACTTGATGAACATATCCTTGCAGGTGTTGGCGTATGGGAATCTATGATGTTCCATTGGGGCTGAGTGAATCTCTCTTATCTCTACCTCTTGTGTCTGATACTTTACTATACTGGAACTTAAGTGTTGCAACATAGCTCGAGCTTTGATCGGGTGCTCCATAAACTGCCGCATCTGACCTGGCGTCGTGTCTGTTACCTTTGCTATTTCCTCAACCCATGATGAGTCTTTCTCGGTGTGAGATTTGACTATGTCGCGCAAATCAATAAAGTCATCGGGTGTACGAAACTCAGGGAGTCTGACTTCTTTTATCACCCGGTTTATTTTTATCCAGTTTTTCTCGCACTTGGCCCATTTCTCTTGGATTTGTCAATGAGGTTACCAAGAAATTTTGTTAAGGTCCTAACCCACACATAGGTAGATCAATATATTCAGATGTAATAAAGGTCAATATTAATAAGACCTTTCAATAAAATAGAATAAGGTGGATGTAAGAAGACCTAA
>SNQJ01S0032667.1:47427-64978 GCA_010110895.2 Picea sitchensis
ATAATTAAATAAATAAACAAAAGATATTATGCAAAAATTGAAACAAATGAAAATGTTAAATTCAAATAATTAATGTAAACAAATACCTGGAACAATCATTGTCAACATTATGTGCTCCCTCTTTATTGACATCCAAGGAGGAAGGTTATTGTTGATAACAAAAATAAGCCACACTGATTAAATAGACCTAAGCTCTTTGAATGGATTAACACCGCCAACTGCCAATGAAAGCCTAACATTACGAGGTTCATCTTTGAAATATGCCCATTTTCCCTCAATTTTCCTAAATGTAGAACCATCGGTAGGCATTCAAAAAACACCATCTTCACTTCTATTACATGCATGGTAATCCATAAATTGTGCTATTCTTTCACACCTAAACAATCGCTGCAAACATGGAATTATGGGAATATGTCGAAGAACCTTTCGAGGCACCCTTTTTGTTACTTGATTGTTTCGATATCTACAGACAAGACATTGCGGACATTCGGTTTTCGAAGCATGTTGTCCATAATATATAATATGGTCATTAGGACATGCATCTATAGTTTGATAATCCATTCCAATGTATTCCATAATGGCATCCAAACCTCGATATATGCGAGGTAAAATATTTGACGATGGTAAAAAAAATTCACCTAACAATCTACAACATAACAAACAACTAGTTAATGTGAGAATATTAATCGTAGAAAATGCATTCTTATTTTACACATTAATTAACACTAAAAACAAATATAAAAAAAATTCAACATTTATGTACAGTATGAGATGAAACATATTACATACCTTAGTATATGTGTCATACAAGTGTTCAACAAATTATTCATAACCTTTAAGTTCACCAGCAACAATGTAGCAGAGAGAATATTTGCTCTTGATCCTTCATAAAGTCGTTTATTTGTCTTTTCCAATAGAGGTTCATCATAAATACCAACATTTCCCCCATCCTCATCCAGCTACGAAAACAAATCTCAGATCATTTGATTTGTCCCATCACCTTCTTCCATGGGATCATTAAATTGATTTGTCCCATCATATTCTTCCATGAGATCCTCATTTGCTTGGTCACGATGATGTTCCTCAACTTGTACCACATCATTTCTACTAATACTTGGTGCAATATTCTGCAGAAAGTTAGAGGGCAACTCTAACTTTATAATTACAAACAATCATGAAAAATTAGTGTATACTATAACAAACATTCAAACAATATATATACATATATATAATTTTATATAAAATTGACAAAATAAAAAATGATAATGAATATATAGCTAATTACCATGGGACAATATTCATTCGATCCGCCATCAATGTGACCATATTTCCTACAATGTTTTGTAGATGTTTCTATTAAAATTCTTACGGGACGTCTGAGGCAACATTTCTTACAAGGGAAATAACATCTACCATCACCCTTTTCACCCGCTTTACATTTTTCCCCACCTCTAACAACATTCTGCGACATTTTCCGCACAAAAATACCCTTTCGGAACCGTCATTGTTATAGAAAGATTGTCGCAACATCTTTAAATCGTCAAATATTTATAGGCCAATTTTAGGTCACTATCGTCACAATTGTGACGATAGTGACCTAATTTTATTTTTTTCCACCTATTTATTTTAGGTCATTTTCAACGGTAAATTTTGACTAAATTATTATGGTCAACATTCGTCACAAGAGCGACGGACAATCTACAGGCGTCGCTTGTGAGACAAACATTGACCATAATAATTTAGTCAAACTGTAGGCATCGAGATTGCGACGAATATGAGGTAGATTTAGAAAAGATGAAATCTTTCTCTTGCATGTTGCGACGAAAGAGTACTTTCGTCGCAAGTGGTCGTCGCAATTTTTTCAATATGTAGTAGTGGATACATATGACGATGTTGAGAAGGGAACAAGAGGCTACAAGGTAGCTTCCATCCAGAGTGGCACAGTGCGCCTAGCATGTCAAATGATAGCTATAAATTTAGTAAGGAATAACTGACCTACGCAAGTCACCAACTTTGTCATTGACCTCGCAGGGAAGTGCGCGGAAGGCCTACAGATGAACTGGGCGAAGTACCTAGTTAACCAGTTGGAACTAGACTGTCGAGAAGCACAGGATAAGGGTTATGAATTTCATTTCAGCTGGCTTTTGATCCTCATTTCATTTTTTTTTGGGAGATGTCGGAAGGTGTGACCTTCCCAAACATAGAGTCGTTCGAACCGCTTGCTGCAAAGTTCACTACCCTTTGGTATTCAAGTGATATGAAAAAACAGTGGCAATTGAATGTTGTGTTTCCTACATATTACCTCCAACTAAAGAGATCCATAGAAGTTGAGCCTCGCATGAATCCAAACACCTTACAAAGGTTCTGACCCCTGATGAATTTCAATGCAGATCGACACTTCATCTACATTACAGCGCGAGAAGATGAACATAAAGGGCAGCTCCAGTCATATTATAAACTTACAGAAGAAGACCTTGAGGAGATCACTAAGGAATGGTCTACTGACCTCCTTATCCCTGCCAACCTTGCAGATATATCTAATATTGACAGCCCAGAAGACACTCATAAAGAACATAATACACCCAAGAAGACTGAGGAGGTTCAAAATTTAAGCAACACCTCAGGAAATATTGTTTCAGTGTCACCTGACCGAGGGGGTGATGATGAAGTAGAAGCTGAACAGAAGTCAGGTAAAGTAACACCGCCCAGAGATGAGGTTGACCCCTTGAAGAAGAGGAAGGTTTCCCCTCTAAAACCTTCTTCCCGGAAGAAATTGAAAGCCACCATGACCAAGATGCAAACTGTCCTCACCTCCGGTGATTTTGACTTCATCATAGCAACCCTGAATGACGCTTCACTGGAAATAGCAGAGCAACAAGAAGCGAAGAAGAAATAAATGTATGAGATAATTGAAGTTGAACTCCAAGGGGTACAACAGGCCCTTCAGTCCAGCTGCACAATCTCCACTGTGCCCCTGCCATTGGGAGAACCAGAGTTGGGAGATGAGCCAGCCCAACTCCACCGACTAGATGATACATTTGCAGCTCACCTTCGACAAGCACAAGAAGAAATAGAACAAGCCACCCAGGCCTTGAAGAAAGTACAAGGTGTACTCGTAGAACAACGCAACGCTGCATAACCGGAAAAGATTGCTCTCCAAGCGAAGTTTGATGAAGAAAAAGCACATATGAAGCAAGGAAAATAACAGTTTCTCGTGAAGCAACTCGAAGTGAAAGAAGCAATCAGCAGAGCACTTCGCTCTATGATAGTCTTAGAAATAAAGGTAGAGGACTGAGTCACGCAGCAAGTAGAGCAGCTCACAGAAGCTATCCAACAACTACAACAATGCATAGTAGACTTAGAGCTTCGCACAGTGCCCCAGACTCCACAAGATGTAAGGGATCAAAGAGAAGCAACTGCCTAGAGAAAAATTGAAAGGATAAAGGCCCTTTCCATGGAATGCAAGCAACTGAGTAATAGCAGTGCCCAGACGTATGAGAAACACACTGAGAACCCATAATTGCAGGCACTGGAGTCACAACTCCAGGAAGAAAAGTAGCAAGCAGAGACAATACAGGCGCAGTTGAAGCCTTTGTCATCTGTGGAAAGAATGAAGCGATCCCAAGAGCAATGAACCGCCCAAAAATAGATCCACACTATCCAGAGCAGAGTTATGGAAGTAACTTAGAGGCTCCAACCTATACAAGATAAGGATTACCAATTGTTCATAGAGGTCGAAGGCTGAGGAGCAGAACTCGAGCAGGTTGTCACTGCAGCTGAACAACACCTGGAGGGACCTGGCAATGATGAAATCATCCAATATTTCATTAAATAGGAGGTTGTGGAACAACAACAAGTCGAAGCAGCTCGAGCCACGCTCGAGGATTTTGAAGAAAAACTACCCAGACCAGAGTGACTCGGGATGAGTCACAGGTGAGTGTTGGGGGTCTGTTGGCCCTTGACCAAGCTTTGGGAGATCCTTGGTCAAGTTTGACCTATTCTGGGACTTTGACAGCCTATCGAAGGGGGAGCACAAGAAGAAGCAGAGATCGCGGGATATCATCCCCTTTTTGGGTCCTTTTTGAGATTTGGGATTATGTAACGGGTATGGGGATGTCGACCCATGGGTTTACCCATGTTTAGACCTATTTTGTAAAGTATAAATAGATGTCTAGGCAATGTAAGGAGAGGCATATAGGCATATCTATGTGATATTGGGCTAAGTGCTAAGTATGGATTGTAGATTATTTGTGCATATTGTGTGAGACTTGCAGAGCTACGTACAAGTAATCGTAAGAAGGCTTGGTGTTGTACCCTAACTCGAAGAAGGAGGATCTGGTGGAATGCGCGCAAATCTCTTGTCCTCTACGGAGTAGGACTTTGATGTTATGTGCCTGTAAGAATCTTGACCGAAGATAATAAAGAAGAAGAGTTGGTGGACGTAGCCCCAGGATGGGGGTGAACCACGTACATGTTGTGTTGATATGCTTTGTGCAATGTGTTGATGTGTTTATGTCTTTACTTGCTAAGTGATTTGATATAGATAGACATATATGTTTATTCTTTGTGCTAATGATGTATATGGATATTATCTCTGACCTATATGAATGTGCTTAGTGCTTGAATATACTAGATCTAATCTACCTCTCTATGAGAAGTGCTTAGATACATCATATCTAGATGAATGATGTGATGCTTTGTTTTATCTGCGGAGTAGATAGTGGTCAAATATTGATGAATTGTCTGTGCTAAGTGCTATGTTAAGTATTACAATCATAGATATGTGTCCTAGCTAAGGTTGCAGACACCTGAGTCATGCAACCACCCCTGCCTCTACCTCGGGTGAGACTTCATCTGCTTCGGAGGTGTTGTTGAAAGGGTCTGTAGCTAGGGTTTTGTTGGTGCATTGTTGTAGCATTGAACCCTGGGTCTGCCCCTGTGCCAACAATATTGATATTAAGACCAAATATATATGAATGATATTAAATGTGAAAGTGATTATCATGTATGATGTAAGAGTATATGTATACTAAAGGCATGATGTGACTGCTTAAATGAGTGAAATGTAAGGAAAGAATTTCACTTGCCAAGATTGAATGAATACCATGGATACATGGTTGACTCTATTCTGAAGAGTCATGAAAGTTTCATTTTGAATAATATATTGAGGGGAATGTGTCCCATTCCCTTGGGAAAAGATAGTATAAATATATGAAAGAGTAAATGAGCAAGGATGCTCTATTGATAAAAGACAACATGAATACGACTTTGAGGACCATGTGTACATGATTTTGAACAATCATAAACTAAATAATTTTCAATCAATATGGAAATGAAAATGTAAAGGGTGCCTATGGTGGGCACACACACAATGTGTTGAAGCATGTGATTACGTGCATGGAAGAACAGTCTGAAAGAAAGATGAAAACATAAAGGACATGCTTTTAATGTGTATTTGGAATGCACATTTATATTCCTTATGGAATATTTGGTAAATAACTAAAGTGGTAAATATGAAACTAACTCAAGGTTGAGGCCATCAAATATAGTGATGGATATGCAATAAGGAAGTTACATGCCAAAGGATTTCCCTATAGAGGAACTGTGTGAAGACTCTGTTCATGAGAAAAGAGTCACAACCTTAACGACTGTTGAGAATTGAGTAGTGGGTTGCAAGCCTATATATATATATATATATCATGGATTAATTTTTTTTAAAACATTGTGCCTAAATGGAATACTAACAAATAAATGTTGACCATTCAAATAACTGAATGGTAATGTGCAGAATGCACAGGTTCATGATTCAGTATGAACAATTTTTTTTTCTATTGGAGCATGTTGATTTATCCAAAAGGTTGAGGTGAACCTAACTAAGACTACTCAAGGAAAAGAGCATGGAGATCACAATAAGAAGTAGATAGCATAAGCAAAGAAGGAGAAAAGGAGGAACACTTTTCTCACCCTAAAAACTTGGAATTGTTTAACAGAGTTGGAGTTGTAAGCCTTAGAAGAGCAGTTGTGGGAACAAGTATAGTTGGAAAAAAGGGGAAAATGAATAAATAAAGGTAGTGAGGCCATAGAAAATAACTCACATGGACCAAAAGTCCAGGGATGTGTAGGAGTTGGACAAGGGAATATTTCCTTAACTCATTTCTTGTTGTTTATTGTATTTCTCTGGTATGAGAGACCGCATTAATGATGCAAGTAAATGTTTTGACACCATAATGATGATGTTTGTATGATGGTAAAAAAAATTGAGAATTGTTTGTGTTTCACTCATGAAAACATTAAGGATAATGTGATGAAGTGCATAAAGATATGTTAGGACATATCTGGAGATTTTTTATTGATTGGAATGCTATGATACATGCATTTTTATTTTACATGATAACTAATATAATTGTGATGTATGTCATGTGAATAAAAAAATTGAAATTGTTGGGAAAGACAGTTACCAATGGTAGAAAACCTCAAGAAGAGTTTGAATGCGAGAAGGTCATTGTTGAAATATTATTGAGGGGAATTTAGGAGCCCCATGAAACACTATTGATGAGGTAAAAATCAGAAAAAAGGGTGCTAGCATCCAGAACAGGTATAAAAATGTTCATTCCTATATGGCATAAGGTATGAAGGTATTTGGTAAGAACCCCTTATGAAATGATTTCATTATCTTACTGATATGTGAATCATTCTGAGTGGCTATTATATGGCATTGCTACCCAAGCAGGGTAAGATTCAGGAAAGAAGAATATGAATAATAGAGAGAGGAAGTCTATGCCAATCAAGGATGAGTTATAATCCTTGTAATAAAATGCATGAGTAAGGAGTACCATGGGTACAATGACCAATCTAGAGATATTTGAAATAAAGGTGTTCATAGTTAGAACATTGCATGGAATGCGTTGAGTAAATGCATGTTTGCAAAAGAGGGTAGACAATGGATTTCACATTAAGGAAGGAGGAGCTTCCAATACTCTTATTGCATTGTAGAGGTGCTAAAGAAAAGAGAATCTTGGGTGGCCATGAGTGTTGACACCCTGGTTACTAATAACGAAAGAATGCTTGGGTGCATTCAAGAGAAACTTTTAGTTTCATATGTGTTGATTTGGGATCGTGATCATCCTGTAGCGGGACACATAGTCATGTTGTAAGAGTGAATGAGAATGATTAAACCTATGGTGAAAATGTTGTTTGAGATCCAACACACCATGAAAAGGTTCTTGTCATAAGTATGTAAAACTTGAACCCAATGTAAGGGTACATTGGGTATGGATGTGGACATGAATATTGGCACACTGATTAAAGTCAACTGACATTTTAGTTACTTTTGAAAAATTTGGTATGTTGAAAGGATGCATACGTAAATAATGATATTTCCTTTTTCTATGTAACCTCGAATAGATGAAAATGACTTGGATTGTTAGTATGCATAGTTTTGAAAATATATTGTGCATGAAAACTAACAATTTTTTTGGTTGAGGAATGTTGAAATTGCAGGAAGAAAAGGGTCTTGGATATGGCAGTGTTGCAAGCCCATAAGGAAGACCAATTCCCTACTAATATAAAATGATATGGGAAGGAAATTAGCATACTTTTGAATATCGTTCCTGTGTAGAACATATATGAAAATAAATGTGGAATTTGGAAATATGTGTGTGACAGATTTGCAAGAAAATTCTGAATTTGAAATTGATGATAATATCTCATAATTTTTGTATACCTGTGATACAGGTGAGACATAAAAGATCTGTCTTGGGAGGACAGTTGAAGGATTTCAATATGGAAATCATGAATGAGGATATTGTTGATACATGAGAACCCTATGGTAAGCCATGATCTCCCTAGAATATGTTGTGTTGTGGTAACACAAGATGGAGGGATGGCTCGGCAGAGAAAGTCTGAGGGATTCCTTGACTATAAGGCTCAATGAAGTATTTATAACTCTTCCAGTGTAAGAAATTCTTAGCAAGGCAAGATGGATCACCTGAGGGACTGTATAACAGAGAAGGGGATGCATGAGCTTGGGCCTGGAGGGTGAGTGACTGCAAGGAAGAGGAGACTTTGATAATTCTCATAAACTATTGATTGGGATCATCCACACAATGGGTATGTCAATGAAAAAAAATGGGCCAAGATAACAAGATAGCCATGTGGATGCAAATCCACAAAATGCACAAATACGTATTGTGCTAGATTATGAAATTTTCCTCTTGAATTTTTAATAACAGTAAGACGTTTTCGTATGAAATTGTGATTAATATGCTTGTTGTCCAAAATTATTGAAGTCAGGTGACGAAGACCAAGGGTCTGGAAAGGACCTAACCAAGAAAGAGGATCAAGATTTCTGAAGCAGTTGAATGATAAAGACATGATAAGTGTTACTAAGAAAGAACATCGAGGACAGTGTTACTTTTAAGGGGGAGGGGATTGTAATACCCTTGTTTCCGCCATCTTGTAATTAATCATTAATTATGGTCACCATGTTATGGCATGTGAACAATGTAAGTGTATTATTTTTTATATTTCCAATAGCTGACTATGGGGATGAATCCGTGAAGTACTAGCCATGATATCACTAGAGGAAAGAGTGAGGAGACTGTAGAGAGGGTTCATTATGTCAAAATGACCCAAATTCTCCTTACTGAAACAATAAGCCTCATCCTGATCCCAAAGAAAAATAAAAATAAAAAATACTTAGTGAAAGCAGGACTGGTGGTTGAACAATCAACTACCCCAATGAATGGGAGCATGGGGATTTTGGCTAAGGAGACATAAACTTGTCATCTCGAATTACCATAGAGTGCATTTTTCCTGCAGACCCAGATTGACCTGAGTTCCTTCTGACAGAAGGAATAGGACAGGTCCAAAAACTCCCTGGGGAAAAAGGAGAGGGTGTGCAAGAGAAGAAAGATTCATAAAAATAATGGGAACCATACCATTCCAAAAAGGATAAAGAGAGCATGTGAGGGCTCTCCAACTAAGAGGAAGAACTAGAATATTAAGCTCTTCTGGTTACTAGAGAGAAGAAGAGAAAGGATCTATGAGAGTTTACAGAAAACATGACCCAAGTAGAAGGTCATGGGATTTATGTTGAGGGAGAATATGATAAACCTCGTAGAGGCTATGAAAAAGAAAGAACCTCTGAGAAACTATGAAATTTCCCTAGTGATATCATGGATTGGCATGGGAGTGGCCAAAGAACTAAGAATGAATGCTTCTGAGCCTACGGTTGGGTGAAAAGGAGAACACCCATAGTTAATTGGTCAGTGATCAACTGTAATAGATAAGTATTTCATATACCATGTGTACTAGAATTGAAATGAGTGGTTGGATGTATGTGTTTATGACTAGCTAAAATATGCATTCTATGATTAATATTAGTAATGCTTATTGTTCTTCTGTAAACCCTTGCATTTGAATGGTTTATGTTTGCCTCTTCTTAGCACCAAGAGAACTATTATACATGGGTCTTCAAATGAAATTAGGAATAAGATTATGTTTTTTCTACTAGTTGGAAAATCCTTAAGGGAATTTTCCCAAGGATTGATTTTGTAATGTAAGAGTCGAGGCAAACTTCGCTATAATTCTTCAGTCCCGTTGATCCCTCGAAAATACCTTCCCCTATTTTAGAACTTAAGTTATGTGAATGGAAGGTGCTTCCTTGAAACCATTCGACCAAGAGACCATGGGATCATGCCCACAGCCTTAACCAAATCTTGGATAATAATTATGAGAGTAGTCTTTGGAGATTGACAAAGTTCCATAGGACCAGGTCCATGGAACCCTTGGCTACACTAAAAAAGGAGCTAGGTTATTCAGGACTCCGGGATTCTAAATCTCTGAGGTGAATGAACATTTCCATGTCCAATTACGTCAAAGGAGACTTGTTGAATCGGTAACTTGACTATTGACCAATAGTTGGAGTTCATTTACCTGTTATCATGGGATTCATTCCCTTGTTAAATCTCGATCCACTTCTCAGTCGTGAAGTAAAGTGATCCATAGATATAAGGATACTCTAGATCTCCCATGACCATTAGATATACTTCGTGGTCAGTCTGACGTTGACCACTCTAGAAGAAAAAGGGTGTTAAACGGTTGGAATCCCCAAATGGTGATGTCACGAAGCGGCGAGGACCATCAATTAAAGGATACTTCGGGACCTCTCTTTTGACCGTTGTATATAGAACATGGTTAGTCCAGTGTTGATCTACTCCTGGAGAGAAAATGTGTTAAAAATTCAGAAACTCTGAACACTGAACTCAAGAAGTAACATGGATCATGGATATAAGGACCCTTCGGGACCCTTCTCGACTGTTAGATTGATCCTAGTGAAAGGATAGCGTAAATTACTTCAGCGAAGTCCTACTCCAGGAGGTTTGACATGTTGGTGGATGAGAATATTGTCAGAGCACCGAAGGCCAGAGTGACGTGGCATGTTGATATCACCTAGGGTGATTTGGACCCATAGTAGGTGTGCCATGTGTCACTCTCATTTATGACTTTCACAGATCTTATGTATCAATTAGACCTTGACATGTGTCACCAGTTGATTGGTCCACATGTCACCCTTTTCTTCTTCCAAATGTCTTCCATTGGATGAAACTAAGAAAGATATTGGGTCGTCCAATCATTATTTGGCTCTCCAACTAAACCCCACTTCGGGTTATTCAGGATGCAAGGCGTGGAGTTTCCCCGAAGCGTCGAAATCCCAAGTGACATTAGCAAATGATGTGGACAAAGTACATGGTGGATTCTGACCATGTGATAGAGCCAACTGATATTTGAGTTACTTTTGGAAAATTTGGTATGTTGAAAGGATGCTAAGCCACGTGTCCTACTAATTTATCGTATATGGTATATATATGGAGAGATGGGTACCACGTGTCAATGTGGCATCATCACCATGTATCTTCCAGGTGGAAAATTGTAGTAGGGACACCTGTGCAGAATGCCATGTAAGCAAGAGCAACCTGCTCTGAGATTTCGGGACTTTGAAACTCTAGGTGTTTGGAGTGCTAATACACAACCTCCAAAAGGGTCAAATGTTGGAGCCATGTAGCAGGATTCCTGGGTTTCAGGACTACGGAAGATATGTGAGTAGATAAAAGGGGTATTCAGTGTTAGACGATCTAACATTGAAATCCATTAATCCTATGCATCGAACGAGGGAGAATCTCAATCGTTGTATTTAACAATGGATTGATCTCCACCATAGATGCATGAGTGTTAGGTAACTTTGATACTTTGGGACTTAGGGAATGTTTCAAACATGGATAGGAAGGACGAAGGGTCGAAGGCCCAATAATCACAAAGGCATAGGGAAAATTCCTTGTAACCGCCCCTCCAGTGGCCATGTCATCACTAAAGGATGACAACCTTGGTCGAGTATGTGTCAGGTGGGATGGTAAGAATGAGGTGAACCCATGTGGGTGCCACATGGTCTTTGAATAACGATGCCTGAAGAGATTCGGAAGGGCATAACTTCCAATCCAGGGCTCAGATTTGATCATGGTAACAGTCGTTGGAAATATATTTATGAGAAGAAGATGACGGAGATCTCAGGAAGAGGAGCCAATATGATTGATAAAAGAAAAATTCGTGTGCCCCATCCATTAAAAAGGTCCTTAGGGGTTGGGTGTGTTACAACTGGGATCTTATCACAGGACCAAGGCTTAGAAACCAAGTGCCAGCGAGCCCACAACACCCTACCGATCAAGTGGCTTTTAAGTAGGACTAACCAATGGTCCATATGTCATTGTCTTCTTGGACTTTGGGATCAACGGTCCAGATCTATCACTAATTTATCTCCGATAATCCCGATGAAGACGATTTCATCGGGGAAATGCAACAAGAGTTCACCCCAGTGTGAGCTATATCCAAGATCCAACAACGATGTCATCATCAGGGAAATGCAGAGAGAGATGACACCATGGAACGTCATCGAAGCACTGTTGGATCCAACCAAAAGTTGCCACGTGGACATAGGGAACCCGACACACACAGGTCAGTATCTCAAAAATGGGTGACACATGTCATGTCCTCCCTGCTACAACAACATCGACATGGACCAGTATAAGGTCACCACATGTTTGGGGTGATGTCAGTATGATTTTTTCAAGGCCTTATCCGATTTTGATTTTTGGTCGAGCTAGATCAATGACTCTCCTTGTTCTTCGGCTAGATATTAATGGTGGAGGTCATGGCGGAGGTCAACAATGGTGAAATTCAAAGAGTGTTCCCCATTGTGAGTTATCCCTGATCATCCCAATGATGATGTCATCAACAGAGAAATGTAACGAATGTTCCCCTGCATGAGTATCTCCTAGGTCCAACGACGATATTGTGGCCACATAAACCTTACACATGGAGCTAACTCAACATGCCACCAAATATACACAGAGGGAGAGATGACAACATGGCATGTCAGTGGAGCACTGTCAGAGTCAACCACTACTTACCACAAGGACATAGGGACCCTCCAAAGACACTAAAAATCATATCAAAAATGGGTGACATGTGTCTTGTACTCCTTGCCACATCAACATCAACATGGACCAGTATAAGGTCACCACGTGTCTAGAGTGAAATCAACATTACTTCATCTTCACTTAATGCTTTTGGGTTTTGATCAGGGTCGATCGACGATCCAGATCTGATCTTGGGGCTCCAAGCATATCGAATTATCTTCCCCTTAGGTGTTTTTAGTCTCTAGAAATGTTAAAATCCTTGATCCATGATCGCCAATCACCAATACACCATGCCATCAAAGCCCTAATCGTCGATCACCAATACACCACATCATCAAACCTTCGTTCACTCGATCCGACGAACTAATATTGTTCTTAAAAGATCAATGATAGTGATCATTTTTTGAGAATGATCCGAAAATGGATGAGATTACTCCCTAAGACAAATTAATCATCGAAGGTTCACTAATCATAACTTGATTAGGCTAAATCTCCTATTAATTTTTCTGACGAGACGACAATAAAGAAAATGAAGGTTTCATTTGATCAACAGTCTAGATCTGATTGGGTTCCATATTAGCGGTCCAGATTTAATTTCAGGTTTCAGTGCATATCGAGCTCATCGTGCCACAAATATACGGTCACAATTGATTTCCAAGATGAATCCAATGGTTGTTGAGTCTTTCTATCTCTGTAGTGGTATTTTTGAGTATGTTGCAGAAGAAGAAATGATTTTAAATATTTTTAAGGAGTAGGGAATGATGGATATTTTATCTAGGTTGGAAAATCTCCAACTGCCCCATAATCTCAACATAAAAAAATCCAGCAGGTAAAAGTAATTTTTACAATTTTAACAAGGGGGAAACCATTCAAGAATCAAGAAGTAGTAAATAGTTTCAAGAAGTTAGGAGTGGTTTCAAGAAGTAGTTTAGGGCATGAGCGAGAGGAATAAAAGACAATGAAGGCACCCATTGCTAGGGTTGGCACTTTGGGGAATTGAAGAGATTCTTATACCTAAAGTTGTTTGATCAAAAACCTTCAGTACAGATAGATGATAAATGCAGTAGCCAACCAGAGATCCATCCCCTACGTTATTGTTTCAGTCTCTAATTTATTTCTTATAGTGTTTGTGTTCTTGTAAAGAATCTACTTCCATTTTTATTTTCTTGTATCAAATCTGATTTATAAAAGCTCAGACAACATAGTATACTTCATGTTCAATGTTACTGTATGATGTTGATTCCTAACATAGAAGTGATTTCCTCTTAATGAATAACCATTTCTAGTTAATTCGTTGTGCTTTCAAATAATATGCATAGGGTACCTCCATGCATTTGAATGTGTGAAGATGTTAATTGTTTGAAGCATGTTTTTATTGATTTGTATGAACCTATTAGAGTTGTTGAACTCTTAGTTTTTCAACACGTTGTTCTCTTTCTATAAGCTACAGGATTCATTTTCAACAGTGTCGTGTATGTTTATCTTTTTTTTCGTCCTATTTCACCATTTCATTATCCTTTAAATCTTGATTTTCTAGAACACTCGTAGACACATGCCTCTGAGAGTTGAGAGCATTTGTCATCTAAGTTGAGTTTGATTGAGGTCCTATAATTTCAAGAAGGAAAGAAGGAAAAACTTCCCAAATATTTCACAATTACTTTACTGCAAATATAGCTTTAAGACCCATCTTTAGTCTTATCTCATGGGGTGCCTCGACATCGTTCCAATAATAACCTAGATCATCTCAAGGGGTAACACCACCAAACCCTTGTACCTTTTAATTACATAGATCTGAGAGAGATTTTCAATTTTTGTGACACCAAGGGAAACAAATAATGATTTCATAGCCATAGATCATGGTAGGTGTAAAACGATACATGGATTGACTGACGATTGGGGGAAAACAATTGATGGGACATAGGTGTTTGTGCTTTAAGGTATTCAGTACATGTCCCCTCCTTTGTTTTTGCAGCAATTTACTCCAATATACTACATTCACTAATATATTACAGTCTTAGAGATTGATATTATATATTTCTATAGTTTTTCTCTATGCAAAAGGAGAACAATTGAAATATATCCTTGTTTAAACAACCCTTTCCCCAATATAAATAGTTGGCATTAACTCACACTTAAAAATCGATATACAAAGGCAGCACAAATAATTAGTTGTAGGTGATGTGTCAGTATTAGAAGAGATCTCTATAAACTCATAAAATTGTTGGTAACATCACTCAGTATTAGTAAAATCAAGTTTAAAGATTGCAATCTACGTTAGACATACCATATGCAACATTAGTGGAAGAGCTTCAACCATGTTTTCGTCATTATTATACTCAACTGCATTTTCGCCAACACATATCATGAGATTGTAAGCCCATTTATCATCCTTAAATATCCCAAAGAGGAGGCTCATCCTAGGTCAAGGGATAGGGATCCTAAGATTAGGAATTGAGCATGAAGAAAATTATCCTTGATTCTGATAGAAATACATATGGACAAAGATGTAATGCATGCATGTGCTCAAGAGTGCGAAGGGGTCAATGGAAATATTCAAAGAGCCATCAACCATACATATTATCATGTGAAATGTCCAAATTTGACATTGTACACTAAATTGTCATGATCTATTGATCTCATCTTCCTTTGACGTCAGTGTGATTTGTAAGAAAACAATCTCCTTGAGATTTTCTAATGGCATTTTTCAGAATCATTTTTCAATTTGAGCTTTATGGAAGGCTAAATGTTCTAAGAGTTTGATCATTTCCAATCTTAATCTTTGTGGGACTAGGAGATGAAGCATCATATCCTTTGTTGTTAAGCCTCTCCTCTATGTTTTTTATAGTCGCATCAAGCATCCAAATAGGTGTATAGGTGTACAATTTTGAATTGAAGACTCATTGATTTCTTTGTTCGAAGTCAAGAGCTCATTCCCTTTTTTTCTTTCAATGTTTCTTGCATTCTCTTCTATGAAGCAAATGGAAGAAGCAAGTAGAGTACCCTCGCTGCTGGAAAAAGGAAATATCCTTACATGTCATTACATGAAAATATCAATGTGTTAGAAGACTCAACAGAAAATTCCCAATATGAATTGGTATCCCTACACAGAAAATTCCACATCTCTATGTACATCACAAGAACAAGAGAATATCCCAATTCGATGAGAAGGGTGTGAAATTTTGTATCTATATCTCATTTTCTTGATAGTGGTTACAACCATAAGAAGACCCTTTTTTTTAACGGTTTGTTAAATTATTCAGATGTTTGTCTTGAATTCACTCACCATACACATATTGGTTGAGGGAGTTCTTAAGGTCGTGTAATTTAGGGTTTATTGAGAGTGATTAAGATTAAATTATAGAGAGAACCAAATCAAAATCCAACTTAGGTATCAATATTAAACTCCTACAGAATCCCAACCCTGAAATATCCTCTCAAGACAAGCAAATAGGATTACCTAGAGATCTGCATGTGTTGCAATTATCGAGTGATCCTTTAGAATAGTTCCCAAGACATTCAGGTAACATCTTCTTGATATCTGAGATATGAGTGCATAGATTGGATACAATTTCTAGGATATTAATGTAAGAGATATCCCAACGAGATAATTTTCAAGGGTAGAGTACATATGGATAAGTTGCAAATTTACAAATCATGATCTAAAAACAATATTGCAATTTTATGGCTTGGAAAAATAATTTCCTAGTTCATCAAAACCTTTGATCTAGATGAATCAATATATATGTAGCACAACAACTCATATAGGAATGTTTATTCAAGAGAATTGAAAGATCTACCAAGACTTGGAAATAGATCCAACAACTATTTTGGTAGATCTGTTGGATCTGAATAATGTTTTGGAGATAGATGCTATAGATCTCCTCTTATGGAAAATTGGTTCCAATTCATGCAATGACCCAAAAATTTAATAGATTTACATATGTATTTTGTCATATTTACATCTAATTTAATTTAGAAGGCCCATAGGTCTTGAGGGTTGAAACCCTTAGCTCTTATACCATATGT
This sequence comes from Picea sitchensis, assembly GCA_010110895.2. Classification (NCBI taxonomy): domain Eukaryota; kingdom Viridiplantae; phylum Streptophyta; class Pinopsida; order Pinales; family Pinaceae; genus Picea; species Picea sitchensis. The sequence goes on from SNQJ01S0032667.1 coordinate 63,927, forward strand.
GATGTCCCAATCTAAATCAAATATAACTATCCAATTGAAATAAAGAGAATTTCCAATTCATAGACACATTGATTCCAACATAGGGAACTTTAATGAAATTACTTAACCTATAGGAGAAACAGTGAGTACTTACCTGTGGTGAAGAGACCAACATACCTAAACTAGATATTGTAGTGATACCTTGATCTACGAGCCACAACAAAGAGTGGGGGATGACTCTCCACCCAACCGTAGCCCTTGCTACTTAAATCTTCAGTAGCATGTTACCCTCGAGCCCTCAATCTACTACTATGTCAACGATTCATTATCCTTGTCCTCTCTATATCTTAGCCAAAAGAAATATGAACTTGTTTTCTCCTTATTTTCCCTCTTTATATAGAGTCCATTCATGGTAAAGAAACGGATCCCTAAGATGCTTTATTTACTTCTTTATTATATTTCAAGGTTTATCCCTAATTGTCGTTACTTATTTTACCATTTTCTTTAATTTCCCAAATATCCATAATAAGTACTTATTATAACCCCATTTAAGATAATTATTATATAGTTCGTTATTATTATTTATTCATATAAGTACTTTTTATGATCGTTTTAGTAGAATAATTGTACTTACTATGACCCCATTTAGGATACTTATTATATAGTTCTTTATTATTATTTATTCATATAATAACTTTTTATGAATGTTTTAGTAGAATAATTATATTCCTTTTATCATTACCATTATTTATATATTTAATAATAATATGGGAATGACACATGGTATTTTCCTTTGTGCCATTAAAATATAGGCCTTCATGCTTGACCCACAATTTAGCTACAATGGGGCTTAAGATTCCCTAACTTATGTTGCATTTACCTTGACCATCGTGGCCCAGATATATTAATAACTTGGAACCAATGCCTCCAGTATGTTTTTCAAATCACCCAAGTGCTCTTGAGAAAATTCTATGGGAGGTAATATTACCAATCGCGTCTTGATCATAGTGTTGGCTTTTGCAATAGCAATGGAATATTGTTTTAGTTCCTTGGTCTTTTGGAAAACTACCTAT
>SNQJ01S0032667.1:73806-95126 GCA_010110895.2 Picea sitchensis
CTCCGGGAGAGAAAAGGTGTTAACAATTCAGAAACTATGAACACTGAACTCACGAAGTAACATGGAACGTGGATTTAAGGACCCTTCGAGACCCTTCTCGACCATTAGATCGAGCCTAGTGAAAGGATAGCATAAATTACTTCAGTGAAGTCCTACTCCGGGAGGTTCGACATGTTGGTGAATGAGAATATCGTCAAAGCACCGAAGGCCAGAGTGACGTGGCATGCTGATATCACCTAAGGTGATGTGGACCCATAGTAGATGTGCCATGTGTCACCCTGATTCGTGACTTTCATAGACCTTATGTATCAATTAGACCTTGACATATGTCACCAGTTGATTGGTCCACGTGTCACCCTTGTCTTCTTCCAAATGTCTTCCATTGGATCAAACTAAGGAAGATATTGGGGCATCCGATCATTATTTGGCTCTCCGACTAAACCCCACTTCGGGTGATTTAGGATGCAAGGCGTGGAGTTTCCCCGAAGCGTCGAAAGACAGAGTGACGTCAGCAAATGACGTGGACAAAGTACATGGTGGATTCTGACCATGTGATAGAGCCAACTGATATTTGAGTTACTTTTGGAAAATTTGGTATGTTGAAAGGAGGTTAATCCACGTGTCCTACTAATTTATCGTATATGGTATATATATGGAGAGATGGGTACCATGTGTCAATGTGGCATCATCACCATGTATCTTCCAGGTGGCAGATTGTAGTAGGGACACCTGTGCAGAATTCCATGTACACAAGAGCGACCTACTCTGAGAGTTCAGGACCACGTGGTAGGATTCCTGGGTTTCAGGACTACGAAAGATATGTGAGTAGATAAAAGGGGGATTCAGTGCTAGACAATCGAACATTGAAATCCCTTAATCCTATGCATCGAATGAGGGAGAATCTCAATCGTTGGATTTAACGATGGATTGATCTCCACCATATATGCAGGAGTGTTAGGGAACTTCAAGACTTTGGGACTCAGGGAATTTTTCAGACATGGACCGGTCAAAGGCCCAGTAATCACGAAGGCATGGGGAAAATTCCTTGTAACCACCCCTCCAGTGGACATGTCATCACTAAAGGATGACAACCTTGGTCGAGTATGTGCCAGGTGGGATGGTAAGAATGAGGTGAACCCATGCAGGTGCCACATGGTCTTTGAATAATGATGCCTGAAGAGATTATTAAGGGCATAACTTCCAATCCAGGGCTCAGATTTGATCATGGTAACAGTCGTTGGAAATATATTTATGATAAGAATATGACAGAGATCTCAAGAAGAGGATTCAATATGACTGATAAAAGAAAAATTCTTATTCCCCATCCATTAAAAATGTATGTAAGGGTTCGGTGTGTTACAACTGGGATCTTATCACAGGACCAAGGCTTAGAAACCAAGTGTCAGTGAACCCACAACACCCTACTGATCAAGTGGCTTTTAAGTGGGACTAATCAACAGTCCATATGTCATTGTCTTCTTGGCCTTTGGGATCAACAGTCCAGATCTATCACTAATTTATCTCTGATCATCCCGATGAAGACGATTTCATCGGGGAAATGCAGCAAGAGTTCACCCCAGTGTGAGATATCTCCAAGATCCAACAACGATGTCATCATCAGGGAAATGTAGAGAGAGATGGCACCATGGCATGTCATCGAAGCACTGTTGGATCCAACCAAAAGTTGCCACGTGGACATAGGGAACCCGCCACAAAAAGGTCAGCATCTCGAAAATGGGTGACACATGTCATGTCCTCCCTGCTACAACAACATCAACATGGACCATTATAAGTTCACCACGTGTCTGGGGTGATGTCAGTATGATTTTTTCAAGGCCTTATCTGATTTTGGTTTTTGGTCGAGCCAGATCAATGACTCTCCTTGTTCTTCAGCTAGAGATTAATGGTGGATGTCATGGCGGAGGTCAACAATGGTGAAATTCAAAGAGTGTTCCCCATTGTGAGTTATCCCCAATCGTCCCAATGACGATGTCATCAACAGAGAAATGCAACGAATGTTCCCCTACGTGAGTATCTCCTAGGTCCAACGACGATATCGTGGCCACATAATCCTTACACATGGAGCTAACTCAACATGCCACCAAATATACACAGAGGGATAGATGACAGCATGGCATGTCAGCGGAGCACTATCAGAGTCAACCACTACTTACCACAAGGACATAGGGACACTCAAAAGACACTAAAAATCATATCAAAAATGGGTGACATGTGTCTTGTACTCCTTTCTACATCAACATCAACATGGACCAGTATAAGGTCACCATGTGTCTAGAGTGATATAAACATAACTTCATCTTCACTTAATTCTTTTGGGTTTTGATCAGGGTCGATCGACGATCCATATCTGATCTTGGGTCTCCAAGCATATCATATTATCTTCCCCTTAGCTATTTTTAGTCTCTAGAAATGTTCAAATCCTCGATCCATGATCGTCAATCACCGATACACCGTGCCATCAAAGCCCTGGTCATCGATCACCAATACACCACATCATCAAACCTTTGATCTCCCGATCCGACGAACTAATCTTGTTCTTAAAAGATCAATGATAGTGATCATTTGTTGATATTGATCCGACAATGGATGAGATTACTCCCTGAGACAAATTAATCATCGAAGGTTTTCTAATCAGAACTTGATTAGGCTAAAGCTCCTATTAATTTTTCTGACAAGACAATAATAAAGAAAAGGAAAGTTTCAGTCGATCAACAGTCTAGATCTAATCGGGTTCCATATCAGCGGTCCAGATTTAATTTAAGGTTTCAATGCATATCGAGCTCATCATGCCACAAATATACGGTCACAATTTCTTGCCAAGATGAATCCAATGGTTGTTGAGTCTTACTATCTTTGTAGTGGTATTTTTCAATATGTTGCAGCAGAAGAAATGATTTCAAATATTTTTAAGGAGTAGGGCGCAATGGATATTTTATCTGGGTTGGAAAATCTCCAACTGCCCCATAATCTCAGCATAAAAAAATCCAGCAGGTAAAAGTGATTTTTACAATTTTAACAAGGGGGAAACCATTCAAGAATCAAGAAGTAGTAAACAGTTTCAAGAAGTTAGGAGTGGTTTCAAGAAGTAGTTTAGGGCATGAGCGAGAGGAATAAAAGACAATGAAGGCACTCATTGCTAGGGTTGGCACTTTGGGAAATTGAAGAGATTATTATACCTAAAGTTGTTTGATCAGAAACCTTCAGTATAGATAGATGATAAATGCAGTAAGCAACCAGAGATCCATCCCCTACGTTATTGTTTCAGTCTCTAATTTATTTCTTGTAGTGTTTGTGTTCTTGTAAAGAATCTACTTCCATTTTTATTTTCTTGTATCAGATCTGATTTATAAAATCTCAGACAACATATTATACTTCATGTTTAATGTTACTATATGATGTTGATTCCTAACATAGAAGTGATTTCCTCTTAATGAATAACCATTTCTAGTCAATTCGTTATGCTTTCAAACAATATGCATAGGGTACCTCCATGCATTTGAATGTGTGAAGATGTTAATTGTTTGAATCATGTTTTTATTGATTTATATGCACCTATTAGAGTTGTTGAACTCTTAATTTCTCAACACGTTGTTCTCTTTCTATAAGCTATAGGATTCATTTTCAACAATGTCGTGTATGTTTATCTTATTTTTTGTCCTATTTCACCATTTCATTCTCCTTTAAATCTTGATTTTCTAGAACACTCGTAGACACATGCCTCTGAGAGTTGAGATAATTTGTCATCTAAGTTGAGTTTGATTGAGGTCCTATAATTTCAAGAAGGAAAGAAGGAAAAACTTCCCAAATATTTCACAATTACTTTACTGCAAATATAGCTTTAAGACCCATCTTTAGTATTATCTCATGGGGTGCCTCGACATCATTCCAATAACAGCCTGGAACATCTCAAGGGATAACACCACCAAACCCTTGTACCTTTTAATTACATAGATCTTAGAGAGATTTTCAATTTTTTTTACACCAAGGGAAACAAATAATGATTTCATAGCCATAGATCATGCTAGGTGTAAAACGATACATGGATTGATTGACGATTGGGGGAAAACAATTGATGGGACATAGGTGTTTGTGCTTTAAGGTATTCAGTACATGTCCCCTCCTTTGTTTTTGCAGCAATTTACTCCAATATACTACATTCACTAATAGATTACAGTCTTAGAGATTGATATTATATATTTCTATAGTTTTTCTCTATGCAAAAGGAGAACAATTGAAATATATCCTTGTTTAAACAACCCTTTCCCCAATATAAATAGTTGGCATCAAGTCACACTTAAAAACCAATATACAAAGGCAGCATAAATAATTAGTTGCAGGTGATGTGTCAGTATTAGAAGAGATCTCTATCAACTCATAAAATTGTTGGTAACATCACTCAGTATTGGTAAAATCAAGTTTAAAGATTGCAATCTACGTTAGACATACCATATACAACGTCAGTGGAAGAGTTTCAACCATGTTTTTGTCATTATTATACTCAACTGCATTTTCACCAACACATATCATGAGATTGTAAGCCCATTTATCATCCTTAAATATCCCAAAGAGGAGGCTCATCCTAGGTCAAGGGATAGGGATCCTAAGATTAGGAATTGAGCATGAAGAAAAGTATCCTTGATTCTGATAGAACTACATATGGACAAAGATGTAATGCATGCATGTGCTCAAGAGTGCGAAGGGATCAATGGAAATCTTCAAAGAGCCATCAACCATAAATATTATCATGTGAAATGTCCAAATTGGACATTGTACGCTAAATTGTCATGATCTATTGATATCATCTTCCTTTGATGTCGGTGTGATTTGTAAGAAAACAATCTCCTTGAGATTTTCTAATGGCATTTTTCATAATCATTTTTCAATTTGAGCTTTATGGAAAGCTAAATGTTATAAGAGTTTGATCATTTCCAATCTTAATCTTTGTGGGACTGGAAGATGAAGCATCATATCCTTGGTTGTTAAGCCTCTCCTCTATGTTTTTTATAGTTGCATCAAGCATCCAAATAGGTGTATAGGTGTACAATTGTGAATTGAAGACTCATCGATTTCTTTGTTTGAAGTCAAGAGCCCATTCCCTTTCTTTCTTTCAATGTTTCTTGCATTCTCTTCTATCAAGTAAATGGAAGAAGCAAGTAGAGTACCCTCGCTGTTGGAGAAAGGAAATATCCTTACATGCCATTACATGAAAATATCAATGTGTTAGAAGACTCAACAGAAAATTCCCAATATGAATTGGTATCCCTACACAGAAAATTCCACATCTCTATGTACATCACAAGAACAAGAGAATATCCCAATTCGACGAGAAGGGTGTGAAATTTTGTATCTATATCTCATTTTCTTGATATTTGTTACAACCATAAGAAGACCCTTCTTTTTAACGGTTTGTTAAATTATTCAGATGTTTAGCTTGAATTCACACACCATACACATATTGGTTGAGGGAGTTCTTGAGGTCGTGTAATTTAGGGTTTACTGAGATTGATTAAGCTTAAATTGTAGAGAGAACCAAATCAGAATCCAACTTAGGTATCAATATTAAACTCCTAAAGAATCCCAACCTTGAAATATCCTCTCGAGACAAGAAAATAGGATTACCTGGAGATCCGCATGTGCTGCAATTATCAAGTGATCCTTTAGAATAGTTCCCAAGACATTCAAGTAACATCTTCTTGATATCTGAGATATGAGTGCATAGATTGGATACCATTTCTAGGATATTAATGTAAGAGAGATCCCAGCGAGATCATTTTCTAGGGTAGAGTACATATGGATAAGGTGCAAATTTACAAATCAGGATCTAAAAACAATATTGCAATTTTATGGCTTGGAAAAAGAATTTCCTAGTTCATCAAAACCTTTGATCTAGATGAATCAATATATATGTAGCACAACAACTCATATAGGAATGTTTATTCAAGAGAATTGAAAGATCTACCAAGACTTGGAAATAGATTCAACAACTATTGTGGTAGATCTGTTGGATCTCAATAATGTTTTGGAGATAGATGCTACAGATCTCCTCTTATGGAAAATTGGTTCCAATTCATGCAATGACCCAAAAATTTAATAGATTTACATATGTATTTTGTCATATTTACATCTAATTTAATTTAGAAGGCCCATAGGTCTTGAGGTTTGAAACCCTTAGCTCTAATACCATATGTGATGTCCCAATCTAAATCAAATATAACTATCCAATTTAAATAAAGAGAATTTCCAATTCATAGACACATTGATTCCAACGTAGGGAACTTTAATGAAATTACTTAACCTATAGGAGCAATAGTGAGTACTTACCTGTGGTGAAGAGACCAACATACCTAAACTAGATATTGTAGCGATACCTTGATCTACGAGACACAACAAAGAGTGGGGGATGACTCTCCACCCAACCGTAGACCTTACTACTTAAATCTTTAGTAGCATGTTACCCTCGATCCCTCAATTTACTACTATGTCAACAATTCCTTATCCTTGTCCTCTCTATATCTTAGCCAAAAGAAATATGATCTTCTTTTCTCCTTATTTTCCCTCTTTATATAGAGTCAATTCATGGTAAAGAAACGGATCCCTAAGATACTTTATTTACTTCTTTATTATATTTCAAGGTTTATCCCTAATTGTCGTTACTTATTTTACCATTTTCTTTAATTTCCCAAATATCCATAATAAGTGCTTATTATAACCCCATTTAAGATAATTATTATATAGTTATTTATTATTATTTATTCATATAAGTACTTTTTATGATCATTTTAGTAGAATAATTGTACTTATTATGACCCCATTTAGGATAATTATTATATAGTTATTTATTATTATTTATTCATATAAGTACTTTTTATGACCGTTTTAGTAGAATAATTATATTCCTTTTATCATTATCATTATTTATATATTTAATAATAATATGGGAATGACACATGGCATTTTCCTTTGTGCCATTAAAATATAGGCCTTCATGCTTGACCCGCAGTTTAGCTACAATGGGGCTTACGATTCCCTAATTTCTCTTGCATTTCCCTTGACCATCGTGGCCCATATATCTTAATAACTTGGAACCAATGCCTCTAGTATGCTTTTCAAAATCACCCAAGTGCTCTTGAGAAAATTCTATGGGAGGTAATATTACCATTTGTGTCTTGATCATAGTGTTGGCTTGTGCAATAGCAATGGAATATTTTTTTAGTTCCTTGGTCTTTTGGAAAACTACCTATAGCTTGGCCAATGCATTCTCCTTCATTTCCAATTCTTAGTGAAAATGAGTCATCATCTAAGTGACCCTCCCCCCTGCCAATTATCCAACTAAATTACCTTCTCTTCTAATTACACAAATTGAACTCTACTCTTGTCCCAACCTTCCATAACAACAATGAGGGTATCTTTACATTCAACAAAATGATTATTTAGAAAATACAACAATTTTGTAGAGATCTCAAGGTCTTTTTCTAGATCTACTATCCTCTAGTAAAAAATCTACACCTTCCCTTTCAAGTGTCAATTCTCTTCTTGAATTTTCACATTAATGGCCCTTAGGTCTCCCAATCTCTATCTCTCTCTCTTCAATGCTTTACCCATGCAAAGTCTATTTCTCTTAAAAGTACTAAAAATTGTGTCATGGTAATGGATTCAACTACTTTGATACCAATATGATATATAAACATGGAACTTATATCCCTCAGATCTCACCAACATGGATCCTCTATGAAAATGAAATTTGTTCTCTTGAGTCTCTACTCACAACTGATTACAAGGCATGTTCTCAATGTGATTTTTAATGCAAACTTGTCTACTTCTTATTCTATAACAACCATGAAAGGATGGTTTTGTTATTGTCTTTGTAATCCCAAGGAAAATATCAATAATGGGAAAGAAAAAAAATCCCTTCCTATTGGAACTAAAACAAAACAAACCTTTTTTGTGCAATATGTCAGTAAACAACATGTCTCTAACTTGGTTAATGCAATTGAATTAACTACATGTACTCAATCCTGGTGGGAACAACACACCAACTCAACAAATGCATATGTATCTATGTGCCCATTCTTTTTCTGCTTCCAATTGTTTATTTTTTTGTATGGCATTATCTGCATCAATGTCTAAAGGACTTAGTTCCTCTTGCTCTGGTTTGAGAAGTATTTAATCAAAAACCATTTTGTATCCAATTTATTCTCAATACCTATACTCTCATTAAGAAAATGAACTGTTATATCTATTGTGCAATTAAACAACAAAGTTCACAATGATCTCTCTCCTTCAATGTAACACATTACTTAGTAGTCTCTTAATTAAAATATAAGGAAATGGGATGAATTATGGTTTCCAATCACCCATGTTCTTCACACCAAACATTTATCCAACATTTTTTTTTATCCACAACTCTCAAACAACATAAAGAATACAATGATCTAGCATTAATAAATAAGAGAAACATGTTTCTTCTCTTTCAATGTTATACCAATAGTGACATGTGCATATACTCAAATGTAGAGCATCAATTCAAATATCCCAATCAATTTATGACTAATTTGATGGTTAAGGTTTCTGTGGTGAGAGTTTTGTTCAGAATTAATAGACAATATTGTGGTTCTTCCGATTAATTATGACTAATTGTTATGACAAGAGAAAGGAAAACAATCTTGTAGTCTTATTAGACACCAGATCTATCATGTATTGTTCCTTCTGGGAAGTGTCATGAATGTTAATTTTGTTCTTATAACATCTCCAATCAACAATGATACATGTGAGGCATCATCACAAATTTGATTCCATAAATGGTTATCTATGTTTAGAGGTATGTGTGCAACTACATGAAGGATAGTGTTTAAGATGAATTGGATGATTTGTAGTTGCTACAAGACTCAGCCCAACAATTGGCATATCCATGATATTGCTATGAACATTTAATTAGTATCTTTATCATGCATAAATCCATTGCAATCCTTGTTTCTTACAGATAAGAAAAATAATAAAAAGGACAATGTTTAAAAGAAGAAGGCTAAATTGCAGCATATACATGTCGCTATGAAAGAATTCAGAGCAACTTGGTCATCCAAACAAGATCAACGTCTCCAATCATAGTCAATGTGCTCTCCTACATTAGTTTTCTTATTTATTGGGTATGGGTGTAACCTTTACAAGGCGTAAGCCTCTTCACAATGTGGAGAGTAGATTGATAACTTGACTGTCATAAAGGTGAAGAGAAAGTGTTGACCAGTAACGAAAAGTTTGGCCATTAAGTAATGAAAAAATAATATTTCTGGGTACATTATTTATGTATTAACTCTTGGCGACCAAACTATCGGGTTTAAAATACAAAAGCTTCTATAATTTATCTTATGATGTTTAAATTGCAATGCACAATAATAACTATTTATTTATACCTTTATAACTTACATAAGAAGATTTTGACATCATCTCACTTACTTTATTCTTCAATTCATACCTTGAATCTAATAATTAACTTTTTCCTAACAACGATGTTGTAAAATATGTATATGGAAATCAAGATTTTCAAATTTAAAGTCAGTCACCACAAGTTTTAATTCATTTACCTTAATCTATCCCTTTATATATATAATTGATTTATAGAAAAATTTAAACGATGCAAATCATTTCAGTCTTTAATTACATGAGGTATATATGAACTACATGTAGATATAATTCATACTAGTGACACGACTTCTGTCGATACATGAATCAACTTGATCGTAGATAAGTTGTCAGCCATTCCAAGAGTACATAACCGACGTTGAATAGATCTTGAAATCTTGAGATTTATTTTGCTTATGCATTGGTATTTCCTCCAACATAAATAATTCGAGTAAACCCTATTCCTTATGAATGTCAGCATCATGAACCGTGAGATAATTCGAGTAAAACCTATTCCTTATGAAAATTGGCATCATGAACCGTGAGATTGGTGACTGGATTTCGAATGGATTATTTGGATCACTCTAACTAGATCGATTCCAATGTGATATTATTCTTATACAAATTATGGAGAGTTGGATGGCTTGCATGCCTCAGATTTACTGGTAATTAAATAATTTAATGAGGGAAATCTGAAGTGAAAGATAATAATTCAAAATCTGTATTCATTCTAACATTGTGATAACCCCACCTAGATGGGGTGACATCTGGCGAAAGAAGGAATACATGTGGTAGGCATTGTTGGTGGGGGGATTTAATGCCCCAAGCTTCCACCTCGGACACTATTAATTCCCCATGGTGTTCACCATAAGGGAGATTAATTCAGTGCACCTGGAGGAGCTCACGGATGAGCGTTCCAGCTAGGCCACTGGTACTAGGAGACTGAACCAATCTCGTCAGCCTTCAATGGATTCCATGGCTCTTAGCGACGTTATAATTGACCCTCCTGGCCAAGGCGTACACTTCCACTCGTCATCTGCAATCTTCCTCCTCTGCGTAGTGTTGCTCGATCCTCCTGGCCTCTTTGCTTGCCTCTTGCGCATCCTCTATATCTTTCCTGACCACAGTATCCCTCCCTCCATGCTTCTCATCATGCCTCGTGATTGTGGCAAGCCCAGGTGTTCCTCCAAGAACAAGAATGCTTACACTCGAGACAATCGGCTCACTGCCTCTCAGCGAGCCTTGATTGCTCATTTCAGCCTCTCCCACAAACCTTCAAGCAGAAAACAGTCCACTCTACACATTCCCAAAGAGGAGAACTCGCCACCCTCACCCCAGACTCAAGCTCAGTCTCCCCTTCATATCCCTAAGATGGAGACCCAGTCCCCCATTGAGCATTCTCCTCCGCCTCAGACCCAAGCTTAGACTCCCCTTCGCATTCCCAAATTGGAAACCTCATCCCTCACTGGGCACTCTCCTCCACCACCACAGCCTTCACAGGACACCCACAAGACAACCAAAGAAGTGGCTCCACCCTCAATTCATCATCCTGGCTCGAAGCTGAGCGACGCTAGGCCCTCCACCTCCCAAGACTTTCATCCTCATTCATGGGAAGGAGGTTGCATAGTGGAGGAGGAAATCCCCCCCAGTTGGCAACTGACAGGCGATGAGGAGAGCCCAATTATCTATCATCTAGTAGTGAAACACTTGGAGCTTCTCTTTGACATTCGACAGTGGAAAGAAGAGCAAGCGCATGGACAATGAACAATCCACTAGTGATTGGATCTCTTGTTCAAGGCCTTCTCAAAATCCCCACGGAAAGAACAATGCCCCACCTNGCAAGCAAAAGTTTGTTCCAGTCTACACCGCCCAGGGACACCCAGGTTCCCCAAAGGCCTGGCACGGGCCTCCACTGACTCTGGTTCTTGTCAATTTTCAATTTTCAGAATGAATAGTGATTATCTGTTTACTCCTTTTTACAGTTGTATTAGCATCTTAGTAATGGAATCTCTAAATGAAGTTTGTCTTAGGCTAGCTAATGGTATTAAAGTCCCAGTTGAAACTCTCATCTTATGCTCGATTTTTGTAAATTTTGCAAAATAGAACATCTACCATTTTAGGCATAACACTTCTTGGAGCCACCTCTTCTAGTTTCCCTTCTGTGGCAGAACAGGTGGCTACCAAACAATGCACAGGTGTACACTCATGATGATATAATACAAGGATCTATTTTTTATTTACAAAAAAAAAACATTGTGATAACCCTTCTGTTAATTGAACATGACATACACATGAGTTTACGAATATCCCTACTAGAATGCGATATGAGATCCTTCATCTTGGAAGTAGTGTTTTCTATTCAATCAATTAATACTCCGAGATAAACAAGAATAAGGAAAATTTGGGCTTTCAAAACAACTTTCGCTAACTAGACAACTTATCCAAATGCAATGACAACAACATGACCCAACGCGAGATGACGTACTCAATCCTGATCAATCTGGAAAATGATTGTGATGGGTTACTCAAATTTTTTCATCTGATGAGACAAGTTCGCCAGATGTATCTAACGTCAAGGTAACTTAACAATTACACTTGTTATATGTTATTGCAGAAATTGTAGTTTGGGAAAATCCCGACCCAATCCACAAGATGGATAAAACTATGGGAGAGTCTACCCACTTTCACCTTAGATAAACCCTCCCCTCACTTTAGTGAAGGAGAAATCATGCACAAAGGGGGGAATCACGGGTGACCCTAGGGGGAAATGAGATGGAAAGTGGAGTAATGGAAGATGATGCCCCTATATGTCAAGCTATGAAATGGAATATGGATTGGAAACAAGTCTTGGTGATGGTCAATAGTTTCCAAATGCTTTATTACCTACATAAGATAGTTGTACCTTCCCGAGACAAGAGAAAAGACAAGTATATAAGCCCAATATCCCAATGGACAAGCAAGTGAAGCTTGTTGTCCTAAATTACAATAGTAAACAAATATATATATATATAAAGAAATCAATTAATCACTGCATAAATAACCATCAAAATTGTCAAATAATTATTTAACAATGAAGAACTAAACCAATAGATGAATTTCCAATGTTCAAGCACAAACTTTGACGGTGAAAGAGGGTTGTTAGATAGTGTTTTCAGAGAATAATTGTAACATCCAAGTGTTTGTAGAAAAAAAATTCTACAAAAAAAAGTTTCAACCACAAAAATTAGCAAGTAATCCGACAAAAAGTTAACCAATAAGAAATAGAATGATTATAGTGGCTTACAAACAAAATTCCACGGTTGAAATGCAAGTTGAATTAAGAGATAGGGTATGTTTTACTGCATCCCTAGTGTTTGTATATTTTTATTAATTACAACGCAAGAACTACTAGACCAATTAAGACTCCCCAATGGTTTTAGTGATCTTAAGACATCAAGAAAAGATTCCAACTCAAACAAGATCAATATCTCTCAAAATCATGTTTACCAATGCAAGTAATTTTATTTCTCCAATGAAATACATGATTAGTTCCTTTCCAAATGGGTTATGGATTCTTCGTATATCAGTTTAGGATTACTACTTCTCAATGGGTGTAATCCCTTTTACTCCCTTGAGAAAGTAACCCTAACAAGGTAAAACCTAAGAGGGTGTAAGCACTTTTACTCCTCCTAGCAACCTTTGTAATAGCCTTTTCAACCAACAACAATGATAAAACTTGGTGGAGGGTATATTCCCTTATATTTATCCAAGAATATATCCAATAATAACCATGGAACAAGAAATAAGAACGAACATAAATGTATATTTTCCTTACCAATTCCAACAACATGGAAGACAAAACCCTAGTTACCAAGAGATTTCATCACCATAGAAAGAGAAAAGACCTCCAAGAGATATTGCATCACTTCACTCCATAAGAAAAATGATAAACCATAGCATAAGAGAGAGGGAGAGAGAGAGAGAGAGAGAGAGAGAGAATTATATTTCCCAAGAGGAGTGCAATTTTCAACCAAGTAGCTCTTCTCCAAGTGAAAGAGTTATGTCAAAATGAAATGAAAATTATTCTTATTTATACAAAATTCCTAAGAAGTGTTTGTCCACATAAAGTTAGGGTAAAACAAAAAGTAAGGAGGCCAACCCCCTTTACTTTTCCCCTTTACAAAATAATTTTAATTTTCACATGAAGAAAACCCTAAAAGTGTGAAGTCAACCCCTTCTAGGGTGATGTCTTGGTCACTTTGGAAAATCTTTGAGCTTGAGGATGAAATCGTTGGGCCTCCAAAGGCCTTCCCTTCATGAATTGGGGTCTTATATCAAAGGTACAAGGTATATTCCTCATCAAAGTGCCAAGTTTCCATCAAAAATCACCATCACCACCAAAACCCTAGCCCTAGGGTGACGTCAAGCCCTCAAAGATGACTTTTTAGCCTCCAAAGGAAAATCGTTGGGCTTGCAAGGGCTAGGTGAGATCCTCCAAGGTCTCTTCCTTTGCCTCCAAAGACAACATTCATCTTCTATACTTCCCCAAGGTCTGGGCCATGGAATCTAACTAGTGTGCTTCTTGCCCCAATGAAGGCCCAAGTTGGGCTTGTTCCTCCAAAATGCCCATCAAAAAGGTCTTGCAAAGATAGACAAGTGCATCCTCCAAGGATCTCATGTCAAAGCATCGTGGAACGTAAAATCACATTCAATATAAGAGCCATCTAAGCATGTACATCAAAAACTACCTCATCAAATTAAACAAGTGCTCAAAAATGCTATGAAATTTGCCAAGTTTAGGTATGGGAGGGTTGACAAGGTGACCTATTGGGTGAATCAGTCCATTAGTCAAGGAGTGTTTCCTAAGTGGAAACCTCTCTAAGTCATGTGGAGAAGATGAAGTGGATGGGGGGTAAGAATTTTGGGCATGGGGTTCATGACATACAAGGGTTTGTATTGTCTCATTTATGGGTGCCTTTGTAGAGTGTGTGTTTCACCTTCATTTTCAATGCATCCTTTTTCCAAGACCATTTATTACCATTATTTTTTTTTTTTAAATCCATGTTGAAGATAGGTGGGACTTCTACCTAAGCATGAAAAACATTTCCCACCTTGACTCTACCCTAGTCACACTATGCTTCCCCAAGTTGAAGACAATGTGTGGGACTTCTAACTAAGCATGAAAAACATTGCCCACACACACTCTACCTTGGTTGGAATTTTATATTGTTTTTTTTATGGGTCCCATCAATTTCTTATGAGAGACATTTCATTGTCCTATGGATCCCTGGAAGAGCATCTAGAAGGTTTATGATTGGATTTTATCTTTTCCCAGCTACAAATCTCTGGGCGCCCCTTCTTCCCATGAAATGAGGTACAATCCCTTCTTGGGTCAGTACACCCAAAAATCCCAAAAGATAAGGAGATTAAAAAAAACAGGTGAAATGTGAAAAATTGTAAGTATGATCAGGAATGACATGATGAATCATTGAGGATACCTCCCAGTAGAAAACCCATCGCTAAGGGTGACCACTTACTAGGGTGTAATGTCAACCACCAAGGTGAAATGGGGAAAAGAGCATAATTTCCAAGAAGACGTTCTATAATCAAAAGCATCTTTAAATACAACATAGTCAAATGCCTCAAATATTAAAGTGACACTTACCACAATAAATGACTTGTAACTCATGGAGAAAAACCCATTGTCTTTTGGAAGCAAGCTGATGTGGTTGTTGTCATCATCATGAATCTAGGATGTGTGGTGGTGAAGTGGGTCTCTGTCTATGCATGTGGAAGTTGTCAATCATTTGTCTCTCGATACTCCATGTCTGCAACCTAAGGGCCTCGAGACATCATCTCCATAGTTATCCCTATAAATTGGGGATAACATTATGAAATATCATTTTTTCATTGCCTTCAAATATGCTCCTACATGATCAAGTCACCACAAAGTTATAACTACAACAATCAAACATTTCTTATCTTGATTAATGAGTGGAATTTTAAAAGGTTAATTGAATGCCAAGGTTCATACCCAACAACTAAATCTGACTTTATCATATTGTTTCATTGCATTGCATTATAGTTGTTCAATCGATAACATCAAGGACCAAACCGGTACAACATGGGTTTTCATCAAAAAAGAGTCTGAATATTTGTCAACTACAATAACCCTATATGATCTTCAGCTTCACACATGGGTCTATGAGAAAATCCTCTAAATAGGTCAATGTTTCCATACTTGGTATCTCTTCTAGATCAGATCACCCACTAGAAATTTGGTGTCTAAGCTCAATCCCCTACGCCAAACCCCCCATGCTCTTTAGCTACACACATCTTCTTTCCCACAATCCCTCCAAAGATACCAATGAATCCATACTTGAAATCTCTTATAGCCCAGAGCACCCATAAACTCTTAGTTCCAACCCTAGTACACTCTTAATCTTCACATGTTTGTTTACCCACAACATCTCTAGCGATACCAACCCCTACATGCTCTTCATCTTCACACATTCACATTCACCTGACCACAACTCCTCCAAAGACACCAATGTTTCCATACTTGGAACCTCTTCTAACTCATGGCATACACTAACACTTATGTGTCTAAGATTTGAAATAATTATCCTTTGAAGCTTTGTACACTACGCCAAATCCTATATGCTCTTCAACTTCACACATCCGTCTACCCACAAATCCTCCATAGCTACCAATAATTCCATATTTTGCAACTCTTCAAAGCACGCACTAACTTTTAACTCTCAAAGCTTTGTTCACTACACCAACCCCTATATTCTCTTCATCTTCACACATTGGTTTTCCCACAACTCCTTCAAAGATACCAATGTTTCCATACATTGAAGCGCTTCTACACTAGAGCATGCACTAACATGTAGGTGTTGAAACTTTGTAGCCTACACCAACCCCTGCATGTTTTTTAGTAGCTCACATCCATATGTCGCAACTCCTCCAAATATATCGGCATTTGTAAATGTGCCTACAAAATGTTACGAGTTTTGACCATACGAAAGATATATATGTATGGCTCATTAGTCTCATCTACAAAATCTTTCGAATTCGAGAGATTTAAACATACAATCCTTCACAGGACAATTTATATTTACCTGTGATTCATCTTTCCACAATGTTTTTAATGCATTTCCCAACAAACAATTGTAGAACACTAGAAATTTCTAAATTTATGACCAGATTTGAGAAAAACTAGCCAAAAAAATATGTCCAATTCCAAAATTTATATTTATTTTCGGCAAGATTAGTTAGAAAAAATAGAAATATAAATATGCCCAAAAAAGGTTAAGAACGTTTAGACTACGCGTTTGTTTCAGCCAAACCATATGAGATTTGGAGACTTCACCCTCGTCAAAATGCGTTCCAAGAGAGAATCTTCAATATCAACAACTTGGAAGCTCCTCATTTGAAGACCATAAAATACTTCATCTTCATGATATTCACGAAGAACCAATCTAATTCCCTGCATGGTTATTACCCGTTCATCTCGAAAAATGATAGTTATTACATGTTCATTATATCAAGAGGATTGAGTGATAGTCTACAAATGATTTCCATAATAAATCATCTATGATGTTCTATGTCGAAAAATGAAAAATGTTTAAGAAGAATTTTAAAAAATCCAAAAATTTTGCTTGCAATGTTTCACCTTAGGAAAACCTCAGGATTTTTTGGTCAACTAATGGATTAATATGCAGTCAACTACATATCCATTGTTGTATATCATGTTTCTACCATGACATGTATAATAAGGTATTGTCTTGACCATACAATGGACCCAACGCACTAATAGACAATAATATTGCTAGCCCTGAATTAAAATATTGTGTAAGACGTTGGTTGTAGGTTATAACTCAACACAAAACAATGGGAAGGGAGTAAATACAAGCATGCTTCGTCACTTTAAACATATTTGATCTCTATACTTTGATTTTGACCTTCAAGAAGCCGTTGAATGAGTTGATTGAAATTCTGGGTTGGTCCATTCACCGCTTAGACAATAAGAACACCCAAGCAATAGAGGTGTACATCCTTGTCAAATGCCAAAGATGCAAATAGGGGAGAAAAGTTGTTAATTTTAAAGAGATAGGATTATAAACTTAATTGAATAAGTACAACAACTCTATTATTATAGTCACATATATCACTTTGCTAATTAGATGGACAGACTATGTCTCTTATCTGTTGGGATTAGAAAAACAATGGGAAAGAATTTATAACCACAATGTTGTGATATATGTGCTTTACATGGTTACAAACAATGGTTCTTTAAACCAACGTATAGAGCCATTGGTTTCCAACAACATTGTGTCATACATACCGGAATTAAAATTCCCAATTAATTCCACTTAATAGTGAATTGTTCATGCCATATGGAATTGTCAAAATGCACAAACAATAATATGCACAATAGACATAGTAATTAAAATACACCATTAATCACAAATATTTGACCCATGAAAACCAACTTTGAATGGTGATGCTTAGTATTTATTTTCCACATTTACAGGGTTACAATGTAACCTCATGGCTCTCTAGTCTATTCAAAAAGTTACATAGCTAGTCCTCACTGCCCAAAATACCCTTTGTGAGTCAAATTACAAGAATATATAGGAAGTTCTTGGGTAAAGGGAAGGTCGAGCATCCTTGTTCCTTCATTTCCAATTCCCCAACTTTCTTCTCTCCTATTTCATTTTTTTCTCATTCAATGTTTTTCTTTCTTTTCTTTCATTTAATTTTTTTAATGTTTGCTTTGTCTTTGTTCAACCCTCAATTTCATTGAATGCATGTGAGTATTGATTCTCACCAACCATTCATCTTTTTTATGGATCCATTTTGGATTAGAAAAAGGGTTTTTGAAAATGTTGATCTGTAAATTGTCGTGGATATTCCACTGGAATAGTTCATCACAACAAACCTTATAAAAAAAATTGAAATCTACACTATGAAGGTTAAATTAATTTAGATTCCAGAATCTTTAGTTACTGATTTTTTGTTTATGCATGAAATAGGTAAAATGCGGAAAATAGAGAATAGTAAAATACAATCACACACCATCAAAAAAATAACACAATTATTTGTTGTGGGAAACCCTTATGGGAGAAAACTCAACGAGAAGGTGAGGTTTCTATGCTCTCTTTTCTCTAGTATTGAAATAATGCAAGTACAAAGGAGAAGGTACTCTCCATGGAATTACATGAGACATGTGGCTTGTTAGGATACTACAGAACATTAACCCCCTCTATTATGCTCTCTAATTTACCACTTCTAGTTGTTCTTCTCTGTTATGGAACAAAATACAATAACATAGAATGGAACCCCTTCTCCTCCTAGTGGCCTAGTATTTAACATAGCCTGATATCCATCTAGGGGTATGGTTTTGACTTCCTCAACCCTCAATTGTGATAAGGTTTAAAACCTTCTAGAATATTCTTGAAATTACATTCATGGCTAGCCCCATATGTGTGAGTAATGAGGGCTAACATGGCATCCTCTCGTACCATGGTGGTCAACACGGTAGTTCATCTTGTGGGACGCATAACTTTTTCATACAACCTCTAATTGACGTGATTTTTGCAGCGTTGGAAAGGTCTCGATGCGTAGAATAGTGTCACAAAGTCCTAGCCATGCTAGTAAAGTTTTGACCCCAAAAAATTATGTTTGATTCCTCAAAATGGATCTGGAAGGTTGCAAACCCTAATTTTCCAAACTGAGACCTGCCATTAAAATGACCCTACAAGTTGATTCCTCCAATTGTTTCCACTTTGGAAGCATCGATATAGATGACAAATAATACAATGATCCAATCTGGATCAAATGTACATGTTGTAATTGTTGCACCAAGTCAAGAAGAGAATGACGTAATTGTAATTGGTAAAGTAAATGTGGGTGATCAAGTAGAATTAGGTGTAAAAAACACTAAAATTTAGGTGTTTTGATTACATAAATATTTATTCGCCAATATCTTCATTGTTGTTCATTTTTAACTTCAATGATTAGATAGTTGATATATTTAAATATTTGTAGTAAACTTGGTCAACTATGATTATGTTTAGTAATTTATTACAATTTTTCATATTATTAATCAATTATTATTGTTATTAAATAAATCATAAATTCCATCCATAGAGAAAGAAAATTGCATTGTGCATATGCCTAGCACATTTCATGATCTCCCTCTAGAGTGATATTACATTTAAAAACTAAAAAATGAATAGGTTGAAATCCTTGTATGGATCCCATATACAAGTTCAAAATATCATCAAAAGTGATCTATACATCTATCTCACAACTACCTTCAGAAATCCATATATTTCCAAAAAACAAGTGTCCAACAGTCCATCAAAAATAAGCATCAGAAGTGACAAGGGTTCACTATTAACTTTTACAATGTGATACATTTGAATAACCAACAAGCATAGACTGATAAAGAAGTGACTAATCAAAACAGAGAGGAGTGGAGATGTCCATAGATTAATCCCTCATTTTATTCCAACACATACTAGAAACTTATGTCCATACGAAGGTACTCTTTGGAGAGAGAGTCTACTTCCCCATTTTGATCTCTATACAAATGAGTAAAAGAAATTGAATTAAAAATAGAATCAAAATTTTTCATTTCTTCCTATATGGGTCTCAACACAAGAGTTTCCATATTACACTCTCCCTTCATATCATTGATCACCACCATTGAATGACCAAATACCTTCTTCTTATTATTTTCTTTTTTTACATGTAACAACACACCTCACCCTCTAGCTCACAGGCAAGGGTGAGATATTCCCCATGGCTCATGAAGAGCCTTAACTATAATTTGATTACAAAGAGAAAAAATGTCACTAGTGGGATTTGAACCCAAGTGGAGAGGATAAAAATTCTTCTTCTCAACTACTTGACCTAAACCCAATTGACAAATCACCAAATGTTTGTAGCTTGAATACCCATTTTTCAACAAATAGAAAAGGAAACAATTTGAATGCAACTAATTCACCATAATCATTTGTTCCCCTACTCTATCCTAGTTTGAATTTAAGAAAGAAATAATATTTAAAGAAGATTATCCCTCTTTCCCCACATACAATTGGATCCCATTGAAAATATTGATCAAAATATCCCCAGGCCCCACTTTCGTTGATGTGATATTGACTAATCTACCTTTGATCATTTATCTTGGGAGGTTTTCTAAAGCCGTTAAGAATAGACTTACTTTTAGTTGAACATTGAAATGGAGGAATGAATGTATCCTCAATATGCTTGCTTTGTGAGCTAGATAGACTCCCCAAGCAACAATCAAGGGTAAGGCCTTTAAGCTTTTAATATCCAAATTAGACTGCCAATTTTTCAAACAAACAATAATTGTCTCTCCAAGGCAATCTTCCTTTATTCATTTCAAAGATTACATATCCTTCCAAATTTAACCAGTATAAGAAAAAAAGATGAGAAAGTGGCTTATAATTTATTCCTTTTCTTTACATAATGAAAACCTCCTCGACTCCTACCTATTTCTCCTTTGCAAATATTCATGTGTGAGGTATTTTTTCCTAATGGATAGCCACATGAAAGTTCTTGATTTTAGAGGAGATATAATTTTCCGAAATGGCTTCCACCACCATTGCACTTCCTCTTTCCTTTGATTCTCAAACAATGCCTTATATCCTACCCTTAGAGTATAAATTCCTAGGGAAATATTTTTAGACCACACCAGATAATCTTCATAATCATTCATTCTCACATGAATAGATTTTAGGATGGCTATATATGCCTCCCATAGTTCTCATTGTTGGAAGATTGGTTGTTTTCATTGATGTCAACCCTAGTCATGGGTTTTGGACCACAAGATTGATGAAGTTATTTGGACATGAAGGAAAATGAACATGCAGATACAACACCCATGG